>VSMD01124515.1:0-21711 GCA_008750895.1 Mirza zaza
ATTAGACAAATAGCCCATATCATACAGTACTTTATTTCTTTATTTTAGTTACCATAATTTCCACCTGGTTCATCCATCCATATTGTCACAAATGGAGGGATTACTGTTTTATTATGGCTGAACAATACTATATATTGTAAATAATCTGTTATACATATAAGAGAGCAGATATGTCTTTTGTATTACATGAATTCATTTCTTTTTGAAATATACCCAGAAGTGAGATTTAAGGATTATATGGTACTTCTGTTTTTAATATTTGAGGAGCCTCCATACTGCTTTCTATGATGGCTAGATCAGTTGATATTTCCTCTGCATTGTACAAGACTGTCTTAATCCACCTTTGACATTTGTTATCTCTTGATTTTTTTTATAATACGCGTTATAACAGGTGCGAGATGATATCTCATTGTGGTTTGACTTGCATTTTTCTGATGAATAATGATGTTGAGCATCTTCATAACCCTATTTGCCACCTTTATGTCTTCTTTGCAGAAATATCTACTGAGGTCCTTTGCCCATTTTAAGTCTGATTTACTTTGTTGTTGTTGTTATTGAGTTGTTGGAGATCCTTGTATTTTTTAAGTATTAAAGTCATCAAATATATTTTCTCCCAATCCTGGGATTGCTCTTTTATGTTGTTGTTTCCTTTTTTGTGCAGAGACATTTTTATTTTGATGTAGCCTTGTTTTTGGTTTTTGCTACTGTTGGAATTTTTTGGTGTGATATTTTAAAAAATCATTATGATTGCTAATGTCAAAGGAATTGTTCTCTATGCTTTCTTCTAGAAGTTATATAGTTTCTGGTATTATATTGAATGTTAATCCATTTTGAGTTAATTTTTGCATATGGTATGAATGGGCAATATAATTCTTGTGCATGGGGATAGCCACTTTTTACCATAATTTATCAAAGGGACTATACTTTCCTCTTATGTCAGTACCATACTCCTTGTTAGGATAGCTGTGTAATACTTTAAAGTCCAGAAATGTTTACAGATGCCAGTTTTGTTCTCTCAAAATTTTGTTGGCTATTTGGAGTCATTGTGGCTTCATAGAAAGTTTTGAATTTCTTATTATTTTGTCAAAAAATACCATTTCAATTTTTTTGTTTCTTGACACAACAGCAAGTCAGAAACCACTGGAATTTTAATAGGGATTAAATCTGAATTGTGGAGTGCTTTGCATTGGATGGACATTTTATAGGAATTATTCTACTCCATAAACAAGGGATATAGTTTATTTATATCTTCTTTCATTATAGTCATTAGAGTCAGATTTTACTGAACAGATTTTGCACTGCTTTGTTAAATTGAGTCTTAAGAATTTTTTACAGCTCTGTAACTTCGGGATAAGGATTGGCTCTAAGGGCTGTGTCAGTGGAGCTGGGGTGGAAAGGGTGGCTGGGCACATGCCTCCACTGGACAAGGCGCGGCCACCCCCCGCCCATGCCTGGGCATCCTCTGTGGCCCTCCCCTGCAGTGGCTCCCCTAACTTCCCTCCAGCTCTGGTCTGTCATGGCCCCCCTTGCTCACTTGAGCTCTCTCTCCCCTCTCCCTCTTTCCTCCCCGACCTCAGGGTCCTGGTCTACTGCTGCACAAGGGTTGGGGAGGTGGGGGGGGGGGTTGGGGGGGGGGGGGGTGGGGTGGGGTGGGGGGGTGGGGGGGGGGGGGGGAGTGGTGCCATGGTGGCGACAACACTGGATGCAAGCCAGGCCCTTCCCATGGATTGCCCCAGCTGCCGCCTGGGGGGGCCGACGCCTTCCCTTGGAGCCTTCCCTCAGTACCAGTGCCGCCCCTCGCTGTTCCCATCCCCACCCCATTACACCCTCGTGCATGTTGCCTGGGGGGTCGGGTGTCCCTGTGCACTGGTGAACCGCCCCCCCACAGTTGCCCCCCCGACCCCCGCAGGATCCAGGCCGGGCTGATGTTCCCCTTGGTGCCTCGCCTTGGCCAGTGCCTAGCAGCCAACTTACAAGTGCAGACCAGGGGAATCCAACTGTTTAATTAAAACAAAGCAACCTGAAGGCCCGAGGTGGGTGTTCCTGCAGTGTGATTTCTGCCCAGTGCTCTGAATGTCAAAGTGAAGAAACTCAATGAAGTGTGGGTAAACGGTGGGAGTAACTATGACTCTCTTAAGGTAGCCAAATGCCTCCTCATCTAATTAGTGATGCACATGAATGGATGAATGAGATTCCCACTGTCAATGGAAAAAAGGCCAAACTCTGTAAAATAATTTTAAAGAGATTTATTCTGAGCCAAAATGAGGACCATGACCCCGATCCACTGCCAAGAGGCCTTGGGCAAGTGGACTCACTGTGGCTGTGTTACAGTTCGGTTTTATACATTTTCAGAGAGACAGGGGTTACATGCAAAGTCACAAATCAATACATGAGAGGCATACATTGGTTAGGCCCAAAAAGGTGGGAAATCCCCAAGCTGGGGCTTACAGGTTATAGGTGAGTTTAAAGATTTCTTGGCTGGCAATTGGCTGAGAGAGTTAGACTTTATCTAGAAGACCAGAAAGGATATGCTTATTCTAAGATAAGGGTGTGAGCACTCTGGGAGGTCCAGACAGGAGGATGTTTTAAATTTACAATAGGCATCTGCTAGGATGCTTTAAGATGCTTTAAATTTATGAATAGGCATCTGCTAGGATGCTGGAGTTAAGATATTTTAAATTTATGATAGGCCTCTGCTAGGATGCTGGAGTTAAGACAGGGGCTTCTTATCTTTTAGGTGATGTTAATGCCATACCAGAATCAGGTTGGGAAGTAAACCACCTTCGCTTAGTGGGAATTTACCCCTTTGTCAGGGGTAAATCCAGCTGGCCTCCTTAGGAAGGAGTTTTTAGCAAAAGAAAAAAAGATCAGACTGCAGTCCTCACCACTGTCCCTACCTGCTATCCAGGGAAACCACAGACACGGGAACGGGCTTGGTGGAATTGGCAGAGAAAGAAGACCTTGTTGAGCTTGACTCTAGTCTAGCATGGTGAAGAGACATGAGAGGTGTAGAATAAGTGGGAGGCCCTAGACGGCCCCCATTTCCAGCGAGGGGGTGGGGCAGGGTCCGCTGGCCTTGTGGTCCAGGCCCTGGTGAAATACCAGTACTCTTTTCACTTTTTCACTGACCCGGTGAGGCAGGCGGGGCGGGGCACAACCCGCTCTGGGATAGTGCCAGAAGGGGGGTTGGACTGGGGCAGTACAGCTGTTCAAGCGGTAACGCAGCTGTCCAAAGGCGAGCTCAGGGAGGACAGAAACCTTCCTTGGAGCAGAAGGGCAAAAGCTCTCTTGATCTTGATTTTTCAGTATGAATACAGACCGTGAAAACAGGGTCTCATGATCTTTCTGACCTTTTGGGTTTTAAGCAGAAGGTGTCAGAAAAGTTACCACAGGGATAACTGGCTTATGGCTGCTAAGGATTCATAGTGACATTCTTTTTTGATCCTTCAATGTTGGCTCTTCCTATCATTGTAAAATAATTTTTAATATAAAAAAATGAAAAAAGAAAACAAAAAAATTTTAAGTTAAAAAATAAGTAAATAAATAAAAGAATTTTATAGTATTTAACTCTATTGTAAGTGGGATTGTTTCCTTAACTTTTTTCTCAGATAGTTTATTGTTAGTGTATAGAAATGCACCTGAGTTTTAAATGTTGAGCTTTTGACCTACAGCTTTAGTGAATGGTTTTGTTAGCTCTAACTTTTTGATATATTCTTTACAGTTTTGTGTATATGTCTGATATCTTTATGTACAAGCCAGACACAGTTTTACCCCTTTATTTCTAATTTTATGCCTGCTGTTTCTTTTTATAACAATTGCTCTGGATGGGTCTTCCAGTTCTATGTTGAATAAAATATTGGGTATTTTTCTCTTGTTTCTATTACTAGAGAAAAAATTTTTAGCATTTCACTGCTGTGGATAATGGCACCTGTGGTCTTGTTGTATATGACCTTTGTTACGTTGAGTATGCATATTGTTTCAAGTTTTTATTATGAAAGTGTACTGAATTTTGTCAGATGCTTTTTATAAACCTTTTGAGTCAATCATACGATTTGTACCTTTTATGGTTTTGTAGTGTCATGGCCATTTATAGGACGGAGGATAAACATAGAACACAAAACACAAACGCAGAACACAAAGAAAAATGCGGACACACATACAGACAGTTGACTCGAGTACCAACATACCAGGTCAGTTTTATTTTTATACACTGGGTCAGTTTTAATTTTCTACAAAATTAAAGTTAGTTCCTTGTATGTAACCACCCAGGCATTGCAGCAATGGCCATAAATTCTGGAATGCACAGCCTTAAGGAAGCAGATATCCCTTGGCTTAGAATTTCAAGGTGGTGGTGCTAGGACAACCATCATGGACCAAGATTAGCAAGGATGGGCAAGGTGAGCCACAGGGGGCATTTCTCGTCCCCAGCTTTTCTTAGGGTGATCCCCTAAAATCTTCGGCTGAACCCCGGTGGCTGTGCTGGCTTAGGTCGCCCCTCTTATTGAGGGGTCTTACCCGTCATTGACTAACCAGCCATCTTATAGGGTGTTCATCAGGTGGCCTCCAGACCCCCAATGCCATGGGGTGGAGCAGCTGTTGCTTACTTGGAACTCACGTCCTTTGTTACGCTTCTAGGCAACAGCTTTATCACAGGGAGCCAGTCCCAGAACACATTACATTTACATGCTCTGGGCAGAACACATACATTACTCACTAACTTTAATTTTTAAACTAGGAAAATATATTGTAGTCCCTACATTGTAGTACTTCATTTTTACTGATTTGTACATGTTGAAACATTCTGGCATCCCAAGTATAAATCCTACTTATCTTTTTAACATGATGATGAATTTGGTTTCTGGTATTTGGATGACAATCTCTGCTTATATCTTCATCAGAGATAATAGTTTTATTTATTTAATAGTGGTTTTATTTCTTGTAGTGTTCTTATCAGTCTTCAGTATGAGAGCAATGATGGCCTCATAACATGAGTTTAGAAGGTCTCTTCCCTTCCATTTTTTGAAGGAGTTTGGGAAGGATACTTTTATAAAGGCTTGATAAAATTCACCTGTAAAGTTATCCAGTCTTGGGCTTCACTTTATTGGAAGATTTATTACAGTTTCAATATCCTTCCTCAGTATTGGTTTGTTTAGCAATTCTACTTCTTTATGATTTAATCTTGGTGGGTTATTTGTTTTGAGAAATTTATTTATTTTTTCTCATTTAATACATTTTCATATAATTGTTCATAGTGTCATCTTATTATACTTTGTATTTCGGTGATTATTAGTTTTAATGTCTTCTCTTTCAATTTTTTTTTTGCCCATGTGAAAATAACAACTCATATTGGCTTATTCAATTATAAGTTATTAGACAAAAAGAAAGAATGTGAATATTTTCCTAGGAGGGAGATCTTCTTGTCAAAGTTACTCAGTCCTTTCTTCCAAGTTATTCTTACAAAGTACTGTATGTGACAAATTAAGTTCACTATCAACTTCAGTGTAGCAAATGAGCATAGAAATGCAGAAGACTATGCAGTTATGGTTATCTGCAATTAGGGATGTAAACACACATTTGTAACACCATCACTTTGCAGGGGACTCTGGTGCCATTTTATTCCAAACCAGGTGTCTGCCAAGGAAATCTTATCATGGATTCAGGAATTAGGCATACTTCTATAGCAGTAAAAGTCACAAATGTGGATGATGCCACAACTTTTTATTAGAAGGTCAACATCTGTGGTCTACTTTTTGATGTTGTTTTCACTCCTAATACATGACAGATAATTTCCCACTGGCTGCGCAACTGGTCTAAAATTATACTGTAATTCTGATAGCACACTGGTGACGATGAAATAGGAAGCCACAAACACTTTGGCTCCCATCTTCTCAGCAAAAGGAACTAGGGGGTGGCAGAAAGGGCTACCGAAATTTTTCTCACATTCCTTCTTGGGAATGATGCCACATCTATGAGTTTTGCCCGTAAGTTAGGTCATGAAGAAAGAAGCCACAGGATGATGGTGAGCTCCTATCAGGGGACTTTTCTATTTGATACTGCTCAACTGGGCATCAGGAAACTCACAGTAACAAGGTCCTTCTTTGCCCAACAAAAGCAAGCCTTCAGGAAAGCATGATAAACACACAAAAACAAACAAAGACACACTAAACACAGAGTCACTCTTGCCTGATAAGGGTGATACTGACCTCCAAGGGCCTTTGCACTATGAAAAGCAACTGCTATTACTAAATATATGTGCTAAAAACATAATTTTATCTGTATTTTTATAATATATAATGCTTACTACAAATGTTTCCATAGAACAAAGCCCTCTAGGAGAGCTGTTGCTCTACAGAAGAGGATCAGATGGACTTAGTGTAGCCCTAGAGGGCAACGTAAGAGCCAAGGGAGAAAGTTAAAGAAATGTAAAAATGTGATTCTATTTAAGGAAGAGCTTTCTAACAATCTGTAGTTTCCAAAAATGGGATTGACCAACTCTAGAAGTTGACGTGTCCCAGAAGTGTTCCAGCAGGGCCAGGTGGCCAGCTGGCATGGATAGGGCAGTGAGCCCAGCCCTGGGCTCCAGGATGAGCTGGCAGATCCACTCTGAGCACCTAGGAGGACAGGAATTCCCTGAACTGATCACAGCTCATGAGAGAATTAAACACACTGAGCAGAAGGTGCAGTTCATAGTTTCAATTTGTGGCTTTTATCTCTTTCTAAAAAATTACAAGGCATTCTAGGGAATTTCTTGATAACTCAGAGTGCTTACTTTGCCTTATTCAACTTCCCACCAATTTCTGGACATTTCATGCTTTACAAAGATCTTGAGAACACCCAATAAATAAATAAATAAATAAATAAATAAAAATAAAAAGAAGAAAAAGAAGGAAGCGAAGGAGGAGACACACACAAAAAAACCCCAACAAAAAAGTCAATGATGTTTAATATCACTAAAAAGTAGGTACTTCGATGAGAGGATGAAATTGGAAAAATAAATAAAATTAAGCTCAGGGTAATCGAAGTGTTTATCTAGTCATGCTACTCTCTTTTTTAACCACAGGCAATTAAGCATTATAAGCATAAGACATACTGTTTCTTTCAAGTGCCATGCATATCGGAAGAAAACGATAAAAGGGACAAAATTTAGTGGAAAAAGGACCATATTACTAATGAGAAATGCAATTTCTCCATTGGGCTCAAAAACTATGATGGCCAGTTGCCCGGTGTGACTCATACAAGGTCCCCTGTCTCTCTTCTCTCTCCAGATGATGGGAATAACTTAATCCATAATACAAAATACTATCCAATAAATGAAGGCTTTAAGTGATTGGGAAGAGAGTTTAGACTTTTCAAGATTGCATAAAAGGAAAGATGAACATTTTGTAACACCCACCACATTTGATGTATACCTCTCAGTTTTCCCATATATTCCTCCTCTCTCCCCCCAAATAAAACAAATCCTCTTATTTAGAATTTTAAAAAACCCTAAGTAAATGAAGTATAGGTGATAATATCGACTTATTTCAACAGAAAACTGTTAGGTGATAATCTGCAGTCTTGGGTAAAAACAACATTATGCTCATATAAGGAGGAAACAATGATTTGTAAACTGTCAGATTGGAACAGTCATTCTTGGAAAAAGCCCTCACAATTATTCTCTCAGAGAATCTGAAGCAGTAATTACTGCAAGTCAGTCCAGTATGGGGACAGAGGCAAGACTGGAAACACTAACTTCACATAACTCATGGTGGCATTTCCCATGTGCTGACAGCAGGGAAGAAAAGGGACTCAGGGCCAAAGCCAGTCCATAGTCTGCACCTGGGTACCCTTGGCAGCCTCTGAATCACACAGCTGCCCCTTAGCTAAGAATGCCTGAGACTGGGTGTGAACTGCCATCCATTTCAGAGAGGGGAAAAATGCGTTTGCTGTCTCCTTCTCTGTGCAAATGAATAGGATTTTGTAAGAAAGGAACGATCTGATACCGTGATATTTGCAGACCTAGGGAAACTTTGGGAGGTGGTAATTCCACTTCAGGTTTCTCTAGAATTTTGCTGCAAGCAGACAAGCACCTTTGCAGGGGTCCAAAACACACAGAAGTGCCACCTTCTGTAAAACCCCAAAGTCTGAAATTCCCAGGAAATAGCAAACATCTCATTTCTCCATCTTGATATCTTAATTCACAAAGATTTTTAAAACAACTAGGAAGATGTCAGCATTTAACACAAGCTTTTTTTTAAAAAAAAAGCAAACTAACTAGAAAGATGAACAGCCCCCCCCCCTTGATGCAGCACACGGACACTCACCTAGCATGTCCTTCAGGTTCTTCTTGAAGGAGTCCTTCTTCAGGCTGTTCTTCTGCTCCATGTAGTTGAACAGCACATAGCCCACCCTGTTGGCTACATTCCTCACCCGCTACCACGTCTTCGAGTCCTCCTCGAGGCTGCTCCATCATCCTTCTTGATGGAGTTGGAGCTCCTGGTCCTGCTGGGCAGTGTAGTCCCACTTGGCTATCACAATATCTTCTGACATCTCTTTTTTTTTTTTTTTGAGACAGAGTCTTGCTTTGTTGCCCAGGCTAGAGTGAGTGTTCTCACTCTAGCAACTAGGCATCAGCCTAGCTTACAGCAATCTGAAACTCCTGGGCTCAGGCGATACTACTGCCTCAGCTTCCTGAGTATCTGGGACTACAGGCATGTGCCACCATGCTTGGCTGATTTTTTTTCTATATATATATTAGTTTTCCAATTAATTTCTTCTTACTTATAGTAGAGACAGAGTCTTGCTCTTGCTCAGGCTGTTTTTGAACTCCTGACCTTGAGCAATCCACCCTCCTCATCCTCCCAGAGTGCTAGAATTAAAGGCTTGAGCCATCGGGCCCGGCCAACTTCTAACATCTTTCATGGAGTCCTTCTTTGGCTCACAGTTATGAGAGGTGACTGGAAAGATCCAGAACTCTTCAAAAATATGAATTTTTCAGTTGATCATACCTCTGAAGTTACAAAGCTGCTGGAATTCTCCAAATTCTCAAATCTCAGCAGAGAATTTTAATCTGGGACATCACTTGGATAAAAGGAAGAGAACACATGAAAGCTAGCCATTTTCCACCTGCCAAGACTGGAGGTCATCAGCCTAAGTCATAGGGCAGTGGTCATGGTGTGCTGCGCCAGTCCAGGTGCGGCTCTTGGCACCAATCCCTCCCTGCCGTCCACCACAGGCTTGGCTGCAGTGGTGGTGACCCTCCTCTGGTACCCAGGGCCCACCTGCCTTCTCTTTCATTTTCTTATTCACTCCTCTTGTTTTTCCTTGGTTAACCTAGTCAGAAGTTTTTCAATACTGTTTTCTTTTAAAAACTCAACTAGCAGTTAGTTTGATCTTTTCAATTGTCTTTGTAGCCTTCAGTTTTCTTGTTGTAATCTTTATTATTTCCTTCATTATGCTAACATTGGGATTATTTTATTCTTCCTGTTTAAGTTCCTTGGGGATTAAAGATATTGTTTATTTAAGAACTTTAGTTTTCTCTTAGGTCCAAAGTTGTCATTATAAACTTGTCCTCGCAATGTATTTGCTGTGTCCTAGAAGTGTTCATTGGTGGTTCTTCTAATTTCCTTTGTCTCAAAATACTTTTTGATTTCCCTTTGGATTTCTTATTTGAACTACTGATTATTCAGGGGCATGTTTTTTACTATCCACATATTTTTGAGTTTTCCAATTTTCCTTCTGCTATTGATTTTCACTTTTATGTCTTTGTGTTCAGAAAGAAAAATTTAATATACTTTTAATCTTCTGTAATTCGAGAAGATTTTTTTGGTCCAACATATACTCTATTTAGGGAATATGTCATGTGTTCTTGAGAAGAATATATATTCTCATAATGTTGGGTGAACTATTATATGTATGTCTATTAGGTCAATTTGGTCTCTAGTGTTTTATAAGGACACTCTTCTCGTATTAGTTTTCTGTATGAATGATCTACCCATTGTTTTAAGTAGGCTAGTGAAATCCCCTTTTATTATTGTATTTTTGTCTATGTCTCCTTACCGTTCTGTTAATATATATATATATATATTTAGAAGCTTTAATGTTACATGCATATTTACATTTAATTGTGTATCCTCTTGATAAATTAACCTCTTTGTTATTGTATACTAAATGTTTTTTACTTTTGTGACAGATTTTTCTTGGAAGCCTATTTTGTCCAATATAAGTATAATCGCTCCTGTACTTTCTTTTTGTTATAATTTACATCTAACATCCTTTCCCATTCTTTCACTTTTAGCCTGTTTGTCCTTAAATCAAAAGACGGTGTCCTCCTAAGTGGACATATATGAATAACATTTATCAGTCATTGGGCAGATAGGAGGTGGAGGAGGGGATGGGTATATACATACAATGAGTGTGATGTCCATCTAGGGATGGACTGGCTTGAAGCTCTGACTCCGGGGTTGGGGGGGAAGGCAACACATGTACCCTAAGCATTTGTAACACCATGATATGCTGAAATAAAAAAAGTGAGTGTCCTGTAAGCAGCATAACATTGGATTTCTGTTTTTTAAAAAAAACAAAAAGTCAGCAACCCTGTTTTATTCCATTTTCTGCTGGTATAACAAAACCACTTCCATCTTTACCAGATGGTACTGCCATCTGGTAAAGTTCTTTTTGTAGCATCATAATATGAAGGAAGGCCAAACGAGTGTGGGAAGTGAGGACGTGCACAAAAGAGATCTGTTTCTTTTGTTTTTGTGTTTTTTTAACAACAGACCTCTGTTCATAACTAACACACTACTTATGATAGAAAAAAACCTAATCCATTCATGTTGCCCTCATGAAATAATCACTTCTTAAAGGTTCCACTTCTTAATTCTATCATATAATTAAATTTTACCAAAAATTTTAGAGGCAACAATCTATAGTAGCATATTTTCATTAAATAATTTAATCTGTTTATGTAAAGGAATTATGGATACATAAGGTCTTTTATTTTCTTTTTTTTCTCTTTACTTTTTTCAAAGTATCTTACTAATCAACTGAAGCTGGTAAGGTCTTCTCTATAGTAATTTTGTTTTTCCTATCCATTTAATATTTTAATTATTTTCTTTGTTTCCTTATTAATACTGTCTTCTCTTATTTTTTAACTTGATTTTTTTGTTGGTATATTGTTTCATTACTTCTCTTTCTTTGCTGTATGTACCACAGTAGCTTTTCTAGCGTTTATAAGACATAGGACATTTTATACTTACAACAGTCTAGCTTAAGATGATAAAATTTTAACTTCTATGCATAGAAAAACTAAAGAATTTTTCCCTCCTGCAAACATTTTATACTATCGATGTTACCCATTACAAACATTTGGTACTGTGTATATTTTAGTTGTCTATCTGTATTCCTTTGTATCATACTGAGATAAATACTTTGTTAGGCAGTTCTTAGATATTTATTTGTTTATTTGGGGACATGATTACTGGAGCTTTATTAGTTTCTTTTATGGTGATCATATCTGATTTGTTCTTTATGGTGTTGATACCCTTGGTTTCTGCCTTTGAACCTGAAGGAGCGAACACCTCTTCCAGTCATCTTAAACAAGTTTTGGGAGGTAAATACCTTTTCCTATTCAGTACTGCGCTGTTGAATTTAAGATTGCAGTGAGGTCAGAACCAAGTCATATGACTTCCTGGGTCTGCAGTGGGCTCTATGGTTGGCAGACTTGTTATCAGGGCATCAAACAGTTATGGATTCTGGCTCTTCCCCGGGAAGACATTGAATAGCATTCAAAAATTCCACGTTCTCTATCACATCCAATACTATTCAAGGCTTCTATTTTGTTCCACTGTTAAGATACATCAGTATTTTAATTAAATGGCAAATTTTTCTCTACTTAAGGATCAATTGATAAAATAATTCATCTTTCAGATTTAGAATCTCTTACTTTAATACACAAGAAAAATGCTCTGATTACAGATGGTATACTTACATGCAGCATTGTTTTCTGATCCAAACACACAAAAATATATTAAAATTTTCTTAATGTATTTCACATGTGCCATAATACTTTCATGGAAAAATTGATATTAATCATATTCACCGAAGATTGAATGGACCCCCATACTGCTGATGCAGAAACACTTCATGTATTTTCATATAAACATTACAGATGAAAGTATATCATCAAATAATTTAAGAATTGAATTACATTATTTTCTTTTGAAAAATTTCAAATACTATCAAAGCAAAGTTCCCATGGAATATAAGTATGCCTATCCAAATATCAATATTTTCCTGTTCTGAAAAATATGATCAGATAAATTTTCTAATTGCTTTGACTTAATTATCTCTACAATTAATACTCTGGATTAATGTAAAATCTGAAAGTGTGCTTTAGTTTTTACTTGTGTGAATGCCTTGATTAACTTAGGCTTAATTTTTGGTTAAATACTTCTACACATTTATTTCAACTGTAAAGTTCCTTTCCCTGTGAACTCTTTGGTGATTTCTAAGTTGTACATTTGGGACAGAACTCTTTGCACATATATTACATTTACAGGAGTTATGTAGGATGAATTTTCTGATGTTGAGTAAGATGTGAACTACAGTAAAAGATTTTGTAACATTCTTCATGTTTGTAGAATTTCTATCTAGCATGCATTCCCTGATATTGAACACTGGGTAAAGGCTATGCCACATTCATCACATTTGTAGGGTTTCTCTGCAGTATGAATTTTCTGATGTTGGCTAAGATGTGAACAACAGCTAAGGGCTTTGTCACATTCATCAGATTTGTAGGATTTTTTTCCCAGTATGAATACTTTGATGTAGAATAAACCTTGAACTATGCTGAAACTCTTTACCACATTCTTCACATTTATAGGGTTTTCCTACAGTGTGAATTTCCTATGTGAACTAAAATTTGAATTACAGTAAAAGGCTTTTCCACGTTGTGTACAGTTGTAGGGTTTCTGTCCAGTATTATCTGATGTTGTGTAAGTTGTGAACTATGGTTAAAGGTGTTGCTACATTCTTTAGATCTGTAGGGTTTTTATCCAGTATGAATTATCTGATGTTGTGTAAGAATTGAAAATGGAGTAAAAGCTTTGCCACATTTTGTACAGTTGTAGGGTTCCTCCCCAGTATTAATTATCTGATGTCGAGAAAGTTGTGAACTTAAAAAGTGAAGTTAAAAGTGTTGCCACATTCAGATTTGTAGCGTTTTTCTCCAGTATGAATTATCAGATGTTGTGTAAGAACTAAAAATGGAGTAAAGGCTTTGCCACATTCTTTACAATTGTAGGATTTCTTCTCAGTATAGATTTTCTGCTGTGTAAGCTGTGAACTCTGGTTACAAGGTTTGCCACATTCTTTATATTTGTAGAGGTTTTCTTCAGTGTGGATTATGTTTTCTTAGGTCGGGTGACTAAAGACTTTATCACATTTAATTTGCTTGGAAGAGTTTTCTCCAGTATGAATGCCCTGATTTTGAGAATGTTTCCTTGACTGGGAAACAACAGTTACATATTCATAACATTTATAGAAATACTCTTGAATGTGGAATTCCTCATTGTTAGTAAGTTTTGGACATCAATGATGAACTTTCTCACATTTTTTACATTTGTGCTGGATCTCTGAATAGTGAGCTTTCTGATATTTTCTATAGCATGAGACTGGGTCCAAGGCTTTTTCAGTTTTATTGCATTGATAATTTCTGTCATCAACATAAACATCCTGGTAATAATTTGTAGTAAAGTCCTCAGAAAAGGACATGAAAGTTTTATTGAATATGTAATGTTTGTCCCAATTATCTATTCCCTGATATTGATTAAGCATTGATGATTGGGTAAACACCTTACTATACTGATCAACATTGTAGATTTTGGTATAAGATGGTATTATTATTTTCGGGTGGCAGAAAATTAAAGTATTAATAAAGAACTCATCAAATGGATCCCATTCAGAAGTATCTTTTTCAATTTTAAATCTCTGGTTTTCAGAAATGTTCGACTGAACACTTAATCCAAGCCTGTATCCAAAGTCTTGGGTTTCTCTGGGGCTTTCAAAAGACTGGTTATTGCTTCCTTTAATATATAGTGCTGAAAATAAATGCAGATATAGTGTAAATGACATGCCTAGTCCAGTGAGAAGAACAATAATTATTACAGCAACAGAGAGACTAGAGAATACGTGGAATTCATTGTAGAAGGTATAGATTAAGGGTTTTTTAGCAAGAAATAGGCAAACCTTCTTAGTGAGAAAACATACAGGTCTTCCAGAGAAGACACATCATGTCAACAGTTTCAAGAAGTGACTAAAATGTCTAGTGTGGCTGGATGGTGCTAAATTGCCCACGAACAAAGCCATTCTTTAAAGGATGGAGTAGGTAGCCTTTTTTCAAAATTACCCGAATCTCATTAAAAATGAAAAGACATCAAAGAAATAAAAAATATACCCCAATAAAAACACAAAAATAAATATTCAAGTGACCCTAAGGAAGTTAAGTTCTATGAGGTAATTTTAAAAGCATTCAAAATGTTTGTCTTAAATATGTTCTATCAGCTCAATGAGATCACAGACAACTAATTAAAAGGAGGAAAACAATGCATAAAGAAAATATTATTTACAGAGATTAAAATGAAAAATTCCACAGTGTGTAAATGAAAAATAAAATGACTGAATTTTAAGATTCACTAGATAAGGTCAAAGCTAGACTTGATGCAGCAGAAAAAACACATCAAGCTTTATAATAGGCCATTTGAAATTATACTCAAGAGAACAAATACAAAAAAAATTGAAAGGTGGAGAGAGTCTAAGGGACTTCTTACTATCAAGCATGCTAAAATATTCATAATGATAGCTCTGTAATGAGAGAGAAAAAAGCAGGGAGCTTACCTGAAAAAATGTTTAAGAATTTCTAAAGTTGAGGGAGAAAATATCATAAAACTTACACAGGCTCTACCTACTCTAACAAGGAACAGTAAAAAGAGACTCCAAACAAGACAAACCATCTTAAACCACAAGATTTAAAAGTTACAAACAAAGAGAATTTTTAAATCAACTAGATAACTGTGTCTTGGCAGGGACAAATACCCTCCTATAGGATGATCAATAGATTTTTTAGCAAGAAAACCTTGCAGGCCAGAGAGGTACAGTATAATATATTCAGAGTCCTGAAAAAATGACAACTACCAGCCAGGAACACCATCTCTGGTAAAACCGTCCTTTAAAAATTAGATAAAAACAAAAAATTTCAAGGTTAAAAAAAATTTTTAAGTTAGTATAAGTGTAGCAGACACAAAAAAATGAGAAAAGAATAAAAACATGTCACTACAAATATTAACAAAATGCAAACAAAGACACCTAAGGAAAACAAGAAAAAAATAACTAAAAGACTTAGAGATATAAAGTGCAAAAGTCACTTTTTTATGGTATTTACTTTCTATGTAAATGAATTGAAACAATGAAAAGATATATTTTGTCTGAATTAGTTCAAGAAATAAGATCCAACTCTATGCTTTCTACAAAAGACTCACTTTGGATGTGAAGACACAAATGGACTGAAAGTTAAAAGAACTGAAAAATGTTATTGAATGTAATGTCAGATAGTCTCACATTAAAAACTATATGTATATTACATCAAAAATAGTTACAAGAGACAACAAAGGGCATTATATAATGATGAAAGAGTCATTAATCAGTAAGCTACCACAAGTAGTAATATAAATGTACCTACCATCAACAACAGCTCCCAAATATAAGAAGCCCACTTTTACAGAATTGAAGAATCAGACAGCAGCACAATAATAGCCAGTTAATTGATACCACAGTTTCAATAATGAAAAGAAATAAAAAGACTAAAGAACCAAAGGGAAACAGAATACTTGAACATAATTTTACCTAGAAGTCTTATACTAAACTCTTCACTCAACAACAGCAGAATCCACACTATTCTTAAGCACACATAGTACATTATGTGTACTATGTTAAGCCACAAAACAAGTCTAAACAAACTTAAGCACATAAAAGTCACACAAAGTATTTTTTTGACTATAGTAAAATAAAACCATTGGTGAAAACCAAAAGCAAAGTGATATATCCACAACTATGTGTGAATTACACAAGAAACTATTAAAAACACTCTGGTTCGGGAGTTAAAAGACTTAATATTGTTAATCTATCAATGCTGCCCAATGTGGTATATAGATTTGATAAAATATTTATGAAAATACCTATGAAACTATTGGACAATTATTAAAATATCCTAAATTCCTATGGAATATCAAAGGATCAAAAAATTGAAAAATATTAGAATAAAAAAACAAAGTTATAGGCATTATACTTTCTAATTTCAAAATATAGTACAAAGCTAAATTATTTAAAATGGTACGGTACTGGCATGAACAGAGAGAGACGATGAAAGAGATTAGAAAACCCAGAAATAAACCGTCATGCATATAGTCAACTTATGATCAGCAAGAGTTACAAAACATCACAATGGAAAAAGGACAGTCTCTTCACAAATCAAAGTTGAGAATACTGGAAATTCAAAATGAACAAATTGAAGTTGCACCACCCTTACATTATAGAAAAACAAGAATTCATTATACTTCTAGGATAGCGTTATGGTTAGGGTTAAGGTTTTGAATTAGCGTTAGGGTGGCATATGAAACTTCTTCAGAAAGATCTTTATGTTTGTTATGTGAATTTGCCTGCACAATAGAAACACTGCTTCAGTTCTCAGAGAAAAGCAAGTTTCTACTCAATGCAGTTTGTTGCTTCTTTGTCAAAGTCATTCTAAATATTTCCCGATGGAAGTGCTTTATGCAATAACGTATTTATGTGTGTTTTTTAGGAAATTCTACTAACTGCTTCAAGTCTGTGAGATGAGCAAGTGTGTTATCAACACACCTTGTGGCTTCTAGAAAGCTCTACTAAGTGCCTCAGTTCTCAGAGAAAAGCCTCTGTGTACTCAACGTACTTCATCACTTCTTTGTGTAAGTCACTGTAATTATTTCCCTTTGGAAGTTCCTTATGAAATAAGTTATTGTGTTTGTGTGTGTTTTCTAGGAATATTTCAAAACTGCTTCAGTTCTCAGAGAAAAATCAGTGTGTTATCAACGTATTGTTATCAACGTATCAATTTCTCACTTCTTTGTGTAAGTCTCTGTAAATATTTGTGCTTGGAACTTCTTTATGAAAGTATTTACTGTTTCTTAACTGCAATTCACAGGAAACTCTAAACACAGTTTCAGTTTTTGAGAAAAGCAAGTGTATGTTCAATGTACTTGTAGGATACTGTTAGGGTTAGGGTTAGGGTTTCACCTTAGGTTTAGGGTTATGTTTAGGGTTTCCCATGAGCGTTAGGGTTAGGGTATCTAATTAGGGATAGGGTTAGAGTTGCATAAGGAACTGCATTAGAAAGAACTTTATATTTGTTATGTGAATTTGCCTGCATACTATAAACACTGGTTCACCTCTCTTTGCAAACCAAATGTGTACTCAATCACTTTGCTGTTTCTTTTTCAAAGTCACTGTAATTATGTCCCTTTGGAATTTCTTTATGAAATAACATTGTATTTATGTGTGTGTTCTAGGAAACTCTTCAAACTGATTCAGTTCTCCGAGAAAAGGACGTGTGTCATCAATTCATCATTTCTTTGTGTAAGTCAGTGTAACTATTTGCACTTGGAACTTCTCTAGAAAAGTATTTACTGCTTGTTATGGACGATTCACAGGAAACTCTCAACACAGATTTACTTTTCAGAGAAAAGCAAGCGTATGTTCAGTGTACTTCTAGGATAGTGTTAGAGTTAAGGTTAGGGTTGTATATGGAACTTCTTGAGAAAGAAGTTTATGTTTGTCATGTGAATTTGTCTGCATACTATAAACACTGCTTCAGTTCTCAGGCAAAAGCAAGTGTGTAGTTATTGCAGTTTGTAACTTCTTTGTCAAAGTCATTGTAAATATTTCCCTTTGGAAGCTCTTTTTGAAATGACATTGTATTTATGTGTCTTTTCTAGGAAACTCTACTAAGTGCATGTTTCCAGAGAAAAGCAACTGTGTACTCAATGCACTTCATCACTTCTTTGTGTGAATCACTGTAACTATTTCCTTTTAGAAGTTCTTTATGAAATAACATTGTATTTATGTGTGTTTTCTAGGGAACTCTACAATCTGCTTCAGTTTTGAGAGAAAATCAAGTGTGTTATCAATGAAATTTTTTGCTTCTTTGTGTAAGTTACTATAAATACTTGTAGTTGGAACTTCTTTATGAAAATATCTACTGCTTCTTATGTTAAAGTCACAGGAAACTAAACACTTTTCACTTTTCAGAGAAAAGCATGGGTACATTCAATGTACTTCTAAGGTAGGGTTAGGGTTAAGTTATGGAACTTCTTGAGACATAATTTTATGTTTGTTATGTGAATTTGCCTACATACTATAAATCTTGCTTCACCTCTCAGAGATAAACAAGTGTGTACTGAATGCACTTTGTCACTTCTTTGTCTCAGTCATTGTAAATATTTCCCTTTGGAAGCTCTTCATGAAATAACATTGTATTTATGTCTTTTCTTGGAAAAACTACTAATACCTTCAGTTTCCACAGAAAAAAGGTGTGTACTCAATGCACTTTGTCACTTGTCAAAGTCATTGTAAATATTTCTGTCTGAAGGTCTTTATAAAATAACCTTGTATTTATGTGTCTTTTCTGAAAAACTCTACTAACTTCTTCCGTTCTCAGAGAAAACTAAGTGTGAACTCAATGTACTTTGTCACTTCTTTGGGTAAATCACTGTAATTGTTTCCTTTTGCAAGTTCTTTATGAAATAATTTATTATATTTATGTGTGTTTTCTAGGAAATTCCACAAACTACTTCAGTTACCAGAGAAAAGGAAGTGTGTGGTCCATGCAATTTCTCACTTCTTTTTGTAAGTCACTGTAAATTTTGTGCTTCAGACTTCTTTATGCAAATATTTAGTGTTTCTGAAGTACGAGTCACAAAAAACTCTAAACACAGTTTGACTTTTCTAAGAAAAGCAAGCGTATATTCTGCGTACCTCTAGTATCTTGTTAGGGTTAGGGTTACGGTTGTATATGGTACTTCTTTAGAAAGAACTTTAAGTTAGTTATGTGAATTTGCCTGCATAGTGTAAGCACTGCTTCAGTTCTCAGAGAAAACAAGGTTGTAGTGAATGCAGTCAGTTGCTTCTTTGTGAAAGTCATTGTAAATATTTCCCTTTGGAAGCTCTTTATGAAATAATATTGTATTTATGTGTTTTTTATAGTAAACTCTACTAACTGCTTCAGTTCTCAGAAAAAAGCAGGTGTGTACTCCAGGCACTTTGTTGTGTCTTTAAGTCACAGTAAATATTTCCATTTTGCAGATCTTTATGAAATAACTGATGGTATTTATGTGTGTTTTCTAAGAAACTCCACAAACTGCTTCAGTTCTCAGAGAAAAGGAAGTGTTTGGTTAATGCAATTTCTCTATTCCTTGTGTAAGTCACTGCAAATATTCGTGCTTCGGACTTCTTGATGAAAGTATTTACTGTTTCTGATGTGAGATGCACAGAAAACTCTAAACACAGTTTCACTTTTCAGAGAAATCAAGCGTATAATCAATGTACTTCTAGGATAGTATTCGGGTTACAGTTTCATTGTAGGGTTAGGGTTAGGATTAGGGTTTCCTGTTTGGATTAGGATTTCAGGCTAGGGATAGGGTTAGGGTTAGGGTTTGGGGCAGGGTTATGGTTAGGCTTAGAGTTGCATATGGAACTTCTTTGGAAAGAAGATAATATTTGTTTTACGAATGTGACCAGAAACTATAAACACTGCCTCAGTTTTCAGAGAAAAGCAAGTCGTTATCAATGCCCTTTGTGATTTTTTTTTAAATTTCAGCATATTATGGGGGTATAGATTTTAAGGTTTCAATAAATGCCCATTCCCCCCCTTCCCCCACAAGTCTGAATTTCCAGCACAACCATGCCCCAGATGGTGCACATCTACTCATTATGTATGTATATACCTGCCCCCCTCTCCCTTCCCCTTGCCCCAAACCCTATTACTGTAGTACCTATGTGTCCACTTAGGTGATGCTCAGTTAATACCAGTATGCTGGTGAAAATATGTGGTGCTTGTGTTTCCATTCTTGGGATACTTCACTTAGTAGTATGGGTTCCAGCGCTAACCAGGAAAATATAAGATGAGCTATATGACTGTTGTTTCTTAGAGCTGAATAGTACTCCATGGTATACATATACCACCTTTTATTAATACATTCTTGGATTGATGGGCCCTTGGGCTGTTTCCACAGCCTTGCGATTATGAATTGTGCTGCTATAAACATTTGAGGGCAGGTGTCTTTTATAGAGTGTCATTGGGTCTTTTGGTAGATGCCCAGTAATGGGATTGCTGGGAAAATGGTAGATTCACTTGTATCGCTTTAAGGTATCTCCATATTGCTTTCCACAGAGGTTGAACTAGTTTGCAGTCCCACCAGCCGTGTAAGAGTGTTCCTCTCTCTCCGCATCCACGCCAGCATTTGTTATTTGGAGACTTTTTGATAAAAGCCATTCTCATTGGAGTTAAGTGATATCATTTTAGTTTTGATTTGCATTTCCCTGAAGATTAGAGATGGTGAGCATTTTTTCATATGTTTGTTGGCCATTCTGTCTTGTTTAGAAAAATTTCTGTTCAAGTCCTTTGCCCACTTTTTACTAGGGTTATTTGATTTTTTCTTGCTGATTTTCGTGAGCTCTAAGTATATTCTAGTTATCAGCCCTTTATCAGATGCGTAGGATGCAAACATTTTCTCCCATTCTGTAGGTTGTCTGTTTACTTTCATGACTATTTCTTTGGCTGTGCTTTTTAGTTTCATCATGTCCTTTTTATTTATTTTTGTTGCTGCTTTGATTGCCTTTGGAGACTTCTTCATAAACTCTTTGCCTAGGCTGATGTCTAGGAGAGTGTTTCCAACATTTTCCTCTAGAATTCGAATAGTTTCATACCTTAGGTTTAAGTCTGTTATCCAGCGTGAGTTGATTTTTGTAGGAGGTGAAAGGTGTGGGTCCTGCTTTAGACTTGTACAAGTGGCTATCCAGTATTCCCAGCACCATTTATTGAAAAGGGATTCTTTTCACCAGCATATGTTTTTGTCTGCTTTGTCAAAGATTAGATGGCTATGTGAGGATGGTTTTATATGAGAATTCTCAGATCTGTTCTACTGCTCAATATTCCTATTTTTGTGCCAATACCAGATTGTTTTAATTACTAGAGCTTTGTAGTATAGTTTGATATCTGGCATATTAATACCTCCCATTTTGTTTTTGTTGCCTAGAATTGCTCTTGATATTCGGGGTCTTCTTTGGTTCCATACAAAGCGTAAAATTATTTTTTCTATATCTGTGAAGAATGCTGATGGGATTTTAATAGGTATTGCATTGAATCTGTAGATCAGTTTGGGTAGTATAGACATTTTAATGATGTTGAGTCTGCCGATCCACGAGCACGGAATGGATTTCCATCTGTTTACATCCTCTGCTATTTCCTTTCTCAGTGTTTCGTAGTTCTCCCTGTAGAGGTCTTTTACTTCCTTGGTTAAGTATACTCCTAGGTACTTTAATTACTTTGTTGCTATTGTGAAGGGAATTGAGTCTTTAATTTGATTCTCAATTTGATTGTTGTTGGCATATATGAATGCCTCTGATATCTGTGTATTGATTTTGTAT
>VSMD01124516.1:0-77807 GCA_008750895.1 Mirza zaza
ATCAAATTTAAATCTAGTTCCCCAATCACACTAGCTACATCTCAGTACTTGGTAGCCACATGTGGCTAGTGGCTGCCATATTGGAAAGCACAGATATAGTACATTTCCATCACTGCAGACATATCCATGGACAATGTGTTGCTGGTTCTTTAACTTGGTCACTTGCTGACTTCAGAGCCCACCCTGAACCAGTCCTTCTGGCTTCCTCCTTCCCACTCCCCCTCCCCACCAACTCCTTTGCCTCCCAGCCTCACTCATCTCTGAATGTTTGGCTCTCTTCCTCTCTCCCCTCACTGAAGTCCTTGCCATGAAAAGGTGTGTGTGATGGTATTCCCACTGAGAGTTCAGCTCTACCATTTGGAAATGGTTCAGCACGGGAACTACCTCCTGTGATGCCCTTTGAATTAGGAAGGGCAGCTATATCCTTTTCTATTTTTCAACCAGTGGGGAAAGAGGCTCAGAGAGCATATAGTAACTGGTCCAAGGTTGTAAATGGACATAAGCCATCTTTGGATTCCTGGTATTTTGTGCTGTTTGTGCTTTGTAAGTATTTATGACAGTCAAATGGTCTTAATTTTAAAGAAGGTTAAGTTTGGCATCTGCTTTGTCTTTCCAGCAGGGTATCACTGTGGGAAGTGTTTGAATGGGAGCCAGGACACCCAGCTCTGAATCTCCCTCCTCTGCGGCAGGCCACCTGGCTGTGTGACCTGGGGCAGATTGTTTCCCACTCAGGGCCTCAGTTTCCTCATCTGGAAAATTCATGGAGGGAGTTGTTACAAAATGATGCTAAAATTTCTTCTAGCTCTTTTTTTTGAGACAGAGTCTCGCTTTGTTGCACAGGCTAGAGTGAGTGCCATGGCGTCAGCCTAGCTCACAGCAACCTCAAACTCCTGGGCTCAAGCAATCCTACTGCCTCAACCTCCCAAGTAGCTGGGACTACAGGCATGCGCCACCATGCCCGGCTAATTTTTTCTATATATATCTTAGTTGGCCAATTAATTTCTTTCTATTTATGGTAGAGATGGGGTCTCGCTCTTTCTCAGGCTGGTGTTGAACTCCTGACCTCGAGCAATCCACCCGCCTCGGCCTCCCAGAGTGCTAGGATTACAGGCGTGAGCCACCGAGCCCGGCTATCTTCTAGCTCTTAACAGCATATTTTTTGGATTACTTTCTACTCGTATGTCTGTTTGATTTATTTCCCAAATGATTCAAGCACCATTTTTAAAAGGTTCCCCACCTTTGTTTTGGAGCAGCAATCATTCTAGCAGGCTTCCTACTGATAATTTAATCAGAGATCATCTCTATTAAGACATTAGGAATTGTTACCTAAGCCCTAGCTACCCAAAGGGTGGTCCTGCACCAGCGGCCTCTGCACCCCCTGGGAGCTTGCTAGAAATGCAAATCTCAGGGCTGCTGAATTAGAATCTACATTTTATCAAAATCCCAGATGATTCATTTGTATGCCAAAATTTGAGAAACTGTGATCCAGGCCCTGGGAGACAAGAATGAACGTGACTCACCTGTATATAAATTGGCCGTCAGGGAATCGAGCAGACACAGGGAGCCTGTCTGGAACTCCAGACCCTCCTGCTGCACTGGGACACAGCCTCTCCCCTCCTGGCTTCTCCAGTTGGAGTTTCAGCTGCCCCCCTGGGCTGAGTTATGTTCTTTCCTACTTCTGTCTCAGAAACATGAGAAATTGTGGAGAACACTTTCGACTCTGGAGTTTACCTACTTAGGGATTCATCATTTACTCTTACAGCCTCTTCCTTCTATCTCATTAATACTCCAGCTGAAGCTCTCATGCTTGGAGCAGGCTTTTCACGCACACCCTGTGGTCCTGTAAGACCTGTAGAACTAGGACTTGGAATATTGGTTCTACAGGATATACATGGTGTTAAGTGGACTTCGGGCAATGTGGTTATGAGTCTCTGAAAGGCTCAAGGGAATGCTAGTTCGACATCCCTAGAGACCACAGGAGGCCTAGAGAAACACAGTGTCTCTAACCACAAGGGAAAGAAGAATAGGATTCCATCAGATTAGAATTTGGGGAATGGGCATTTCAACCTAGAGGAGAGACAAGGTGGGTTTCAGCTACAAAAATCTAAGGCACTGTCCTCAAAGGCACAGAAGCAGAGCCATGTCATCCAGGTTGACTGTGGATGTGGGTAACTGGGATGTTGGCAGGCTGGTCTACACCACCTGTCTGCTCTTAGAGTTCACGGATACACCCTGCAACGGGAAACAGTACATGTGCAGGAACTTTCTGACTATGAGTGAAACCAATGGCTGGGTGTGAAACTCAAGCTAGACCTGGACTTCCCTAATCTCATGGACAGGAAGAACAAGAGGCCACTTGGAATAGCATCATCCAGCCCTATGTCATTGGAAAGCACACTTCTTCAGTGTGGCGAGACTGAAGGACAAGAGATTCCAGCGGACGTATTGGAGAACCAAATAACAGATTTCCACAGGTAACTAATACAGCTCTGCTCAACCCTGACCATTGAAAAACTGAAGCCTCCATACCTAGAACCACCACGTGAGCAACTGAAGCCATTCTTGTTCCTGGGGAGATTCTCTAGCTTTCCAGGAGAAAAGCTCACCTTTGTGAATTTTCTCACCTGGGATGTCTTAGATCAGAACTACATGTTTGAGCTCAAGTGCCTGGAAGAGTCCCTAAACTTGAAGCCTTTCGTGTGCTATGTTGTGGCTTTGGAGAAGAAAGCTGCCTCCGAGCAGTTTGGCTGCTTCTTCAAGAGGCTATCAACAAGATGGCCCAGTGGGCCACCCAGAGTATGTGCTGAACAGGAGGTAGACTTGCACTGCTTATTGTGTTCCATCTCATCTCTAGGGTGCCTGTTCTCTATCTTCTCTGTTCTTTTCAATAAATAGCACTTGGCTAAAAAAAAAAAAATGTCTAAGGTCGGAGAAATTCAAGGTAGAACTCTAAGACGGGGTGGCTTAAACAACAGAAATGTATTTCCTCACATTTCTCAGGGCTAGAAGTCTGAGATCAAGGTGTCAAGAGGATTGGTTTCTTCTGAGGCCTCTCCTTGGCTTGCAGACAGCTGTCTTGTCTGTGTGTCTTCACGTTGTCTTCCCTCTGTGTGTCTGTGTCCTAAGTTCCTCTTTTTATAGAGACACCAGTCATAATGGATTAGGACTCACTCTAATGACTTCATTTTAACTCACTTGCCTCTTTATAGATCCTGTCTCCAAATATAGCCACATTCTAAGGTACTGGGGGTTAGAGCTTCAGCATGTGAATTGGAAGGACACAACTCAGCCCATAAGACTGAAAGTTGCTCTTCCTGCATGCAGTCATCACCCCGTGTCCATGCTGTGTGGCCTTTGTCCTGTATGTCCAGGTCAAATGTAACCATGTAGTCTGGACTTTTGAGAAACCACCTGGACCCAGAACCTGACTAACAGGGGCTCTGCAAACTGGAGGCACCTCCCTGATCCAATCAGATTTTCCCTTTTGGGAGGCCACATTATAAGCTGCAGCCAGAGAAGGTGGGAGCTCCTATGTGATGGGAAAAGACCAAATCACTGGTCTTGAGGATGGATCCTAAGGTCCCTAATTCGGATCTTCATGAGGGGAGCTGTGCGCTCCAAGCTTGAATATGAGAAGCCAGAGAGACTGGCCAGCTGCTGGTTAGTCTTCATTCCTTGTCGCATAGTTGCCTGGGCTAACTGCTTCCTTGCCATGCAAAAACTTAGTACAGAAAGACACATCAATGGTGGACATTCCTAAGGAACACATGGGGGAAGAGGCCATTGGGATCGGCCATTAGGTCATGGGTGACCTCTGAGAGACCAGTGCCAGGTCCAGGATGAAGGTAGAAGTATCTGTAGCTTTGTTTGGGCTCCCCCAGATATAGCCCCTGAGACTGGGATTCCTGTGCAAGTAGTTAATTAGGGAGATGATCCCAGAAAAGACCAACAAGGAAGTAGGGAAGTGAGATAGGGAAGGGAAAGAAACCAATACAAGGAGTGGTAATGAGAAGATTGCCATTCAGGTCAACTGGGGCTTAGTACCATTGGGGACTTCAGGGAGATGGGGTAGAACATGCCTCAGAGTTGTGCCATCTGGGGCCAAGAAACTGAGCTGTTCATCCAGTAACCTCCACCTGAAATTGGTTGAAGACCATGAACTTCCCGGGACTTGCCACTTGTCCAGGGGTCCAGCACCCTCCTGTTCCACCTTCAGGCAGACACTTGCAGTAGGAAGCCAGCATGTGGGAAGAGGGAGTGCCCAGGGGCAGTGGGCATGGGGCTACAGTCTGCAGCAAGCACCTCCTCCTCTCCAGAGAGCCACAGCAGCAGGAATTTGGGCCACAGCCTTTCATGCTTGAAGGAGCTGACTGTTGAGAAGGTTGAGAAGGACTGGTGATTTCTGAAAGGTACCTTTGTGGTCAGACTACCAGGTGTCTGATCCTCTAGAACAGACACAAAAATCTAATTCCTTTGGCTTTACCTTATAAATCTAACTACCCCTAGCCCTTTTACACCATTCCATACAATTCATCTTCCCCTACAGAGTTGATGAGGCAATTCTTTTATTTTGAAGCTAGCAGAGTTAAAGAAACATGGAGATGTCTGGAAGTAAATACTTAGTAAAAGTCCTTTTAATAATTCTTGTAAATCTCTTAGATTAAGGAGCCTAGCACTATACCCAAAGGAACATATTAACTTACTTTCTTTTTCCAACTTGTTAGGTAAAAGACAAGTAATCATTTAATTAAAGAGATAAGATCAATTGGCAATTGGAAATCTATTTTACTTGAACCTTTTACCATTCTTGGGGAGAGGGGAGTTGCTTATGTCATCAAAATCAAGGAGATGGAAGGCAGTGGGCCCAGGAGTGAGAACAGGCTCAGAATGTGCCCCCCAGCTGGACCCCTCAATTCTAGGGGGACACTTGATGGCCTGGTATGGCTACATGGCACCCAGTGGAGGTGCTGGCGTGCAGGCTTCTTAGAGGATGTCAAGGGGTGGCACAGCTGGCACCAGCCTATAGGAACCTGAGCACCGACTGCTAATAGAGCTGGCAGAACCCTGCTCCCTGGAGAAGCCCACCACCCAGCTGCCTTCTGCAGAATGGGGGAGGGGTGTGTGTCCTGCCCCACCCCAGCCCCACTCTCCTCCTGAAATAGGACAGGACAGTCTGGTAGATCACACCTTCACCCCCAGTAAGTTTTTCTTTGTAAGAACACTGCCTGGTTCATGCAGGTCTAATGTCTCTGAAACTCATCTGTAGGACGGATTGGGTGTGAGAATCTGGCAAGATTACCAGGAAAAGTGCCCAGCAGGTACCTGACCGTAGTAGATGGCAGTGGTTGTCATCGTCTTCAGGTATGAGGGGCCGGGTCAGAGAGCCTGAGGCTTTCTTTGTACCATTTTATGAAGAAAGGCACAAACACCACAGGGCAAACAAGCAACACGGAAAAAGTGGGCTTTTTCATCCAAGGCTTTCAACTGATATCTGTTATCTGTTATTTTTTTATTAGAATAAAACACGTGATTCTGGCCGAAGGGGACATTTGGGGGTGGTGTAAACGTTCTACGTCCTGATCGTGGTGGTGGCAGTGACCAGGTGGTAGTGACCCAGGCATCGCCAGCACCAGCCTGGCGGGGTGAGGGTGAGGGTGGGGACGGGGGAGGAAGGGCTGGGCTGGGCTGGATATTTCTAGCCTCTTCATCACACTCCAGGCGCCAAGCACAAGGGCGGAGCGCTGTAATTATCTGGGGGATTGCA
This sequence comes from Mirza zaza, assembly GCA_008750895.1. NCBI lineage: Eukaryota > Metazoa > Chordata > Mammalia > Primates > Cheirogaleidae > Mirza > Mirza zaza. The sequence continues at coordinate 5,765 of VSMD01124516.1, forward strand.
ATCCCGGTGTAGGGGCAGCTCGCCGAGAGTCTCCCCAGGCCCGCGGGAGCCCGGCAGCGCCCGGCGGCCAGGCCAGCGCCGACCGAGAAGTCTTTTCTTATCCGGTCGCTCCACCCCGCGGACGGCGTGGGCACTGCAGGCCCGCCAACCGGGCATCCACCCGCCGGTCTGGAAGGCGCGGCTCACGAACGTAGAGAGACCAGCGTTCGGAGCCACCAACGCCTTTGACGGGAGGCGGCTCCCCCGAGCGGTCAACGACACCAGCGGGGGCTGCGGGCCGCTTCTTTAAGGGGTCCCCCAGCCTCCCGCCCCACATCCGGCCGCTCGGAAAGGCACCAGGCGTGGGCGGAGGCGGGAGGCGTCCATACTCGCGTGTCCTTCCCAGTCTAGGCCACCCCTGCACCCAGGCCAGGTCTCGGCACGGAGTCGGTTACCTGGGGCGCGCTCGGCGGCAGCGAGCGGCGTCCTCGCCTCGCTCGCCCAGACCCCACTGCGCGGCGTCGGCGCGGCGTCCCCCCCTGGTGGCCAGGCGGCGCCACTGCACCGCGCGCCGAGGCCGCGGAGGCGCGGGGTGGGGACCGGCCGCGCGGCCCGCCTCCCTCCGCCGCAGTCGCGCCTCCGCCCGCCGGGAGCCGGGACTCGATGGCGCGCGGGAGGCGAGGGTCTCTCTAGCACCACGTCCCCCGCCGCAGCTCTGGACCAAAATCACACCCAGCTTCGGCGTCGTTCCCCCCCTCCCTGGACCCCCGCTCCCAACGTGGGCACCCCCTCCCACGTTCACCTCCAGGGCCCGACGCCCGCAGGGGCCCGAGATCGCGGAGGCCGGGCGCCCCGGCGCCCTGCGCGGGGGTGGAGCCCTCCCAGTGGCCAGCGCACTCGTGCACCCGTGCGCTGCCGTTTGTGCCCAAGCACCCTAGGAATGGGCGAGGACGGAAGGTGGCACGTACGTGGAGGGAGAAGGATGGGGGGAGTTACAGCAGAGGAAAGAGCGCGTCCGCAAGTGCGGACGGTCCCTGTCGGCGCGCGCTTCCCGGGCGCCCACGCGCCCCGAAGCCCAGGGCGGAGCGGGGCGCCCGGCGCCGTCTGACCCCGGTTCCCAGCCGCCCGACTCCTCCTCGGCTTCCTCACCGGGCCGAGCCTCGTTGGATGTCCAGCCTGGGACCTCCGGCACGGCGCCGCCTCGGGCGTTCTCCCGGGACTAGGCCCCGCGCTCAGCCACACACGGGAGCGCGGGGCTCGGGCGCCTCCTGGCGGCGGCGGCGGCGGCGGCGGCGCGAGCTGGTTTCTCCCGGAGACGGCGCGTGGGCCGGGCTCGGCTCCGCGCGGGCGGGAGACCGCAGGCCCGCGTTTCCCCATCTGCTCGGAGGGCGGCGCTGAGGTCTGTTCGCCTCTTCATTAACCACGATGGCAGGGGAGGAAGAACATAGAGCCTCTAAAAACCAGAGTAGGAGAGGAGAGGGTGTGTGCGTGCGTGCGTGTTGGGGCGTTGGCGAAAGCAATAAAACTCAGATCGCTTCCTTGGCGAGATAGCGGCGGCTATAATGCGCCAGGGGGATCAGGGGTTTATTTGCAGATCCTGGATAAAAGATGATATATCGACGCCGTTTAGAGTGTCACTGCGCCTGGCCTCTCAGGAAGCCACAAGTACATATTTCCTGAAATACCACCCAACACAATATCTAATCCACGTGCCACTTAAGCATCGGGAGGGGAACCTCAGCATCTCACGAGTTCGCGCTTGGCTTCCCAGATCCGGGTGGGGAGACCCCACCCGGGCAGGATCTGGTGTGCCAGACGCCCCCTTCCCTGCCTTTGTATTGGGTCCAAGTAATCACTTAGCGATGGGCCTTAATAAATACGTCTGAGAACTGTCCTTATGCTCAGTAAATATTGGATTAGCTTTTCAATGACCAGGCTCTTGAAAAGGCTCGAGAAATCCACACCAGGTCTCAGCTAAGCCCAACAGTCAATAGGTAAGGAAATAAGTTATTTCCCTGTCTGGGCTGGGGAACGTTGAGAAGGAGACCAGGCGTTGAGAAAGGGGTTCCCCCTCTCACCAAGTTATCTGGTTCTACTAAATATGACAGTAGTACTAAAAAGGAAAAGGGGAGTACCCAAGTTTGGGATTGGTTGAAATTTCCACCCACTCCATTGTGCTCATTAAGGGCCGAGTGACTTTGTCCCTGGGGAAGATGTCTGGGTTCTGTTTTAATTTCCACAGTGCTCAGCATAAACTTTTTGTTTAGTACATCTTGTTTCTTTGGGGACTGCTTATGAGAGTTTTGACCTGGCTATTTCAGGGGAGAAGGCATGAACCAAACAAGGCAAAAATGGGCAAATTCCTTGGAAGCCCTGTGGTGTCTCCTTGGTACTCAATTTTGCAAACACAAGGATGCAGAAGACACTGAAAATGAGAGAGAAAGTCTCCTCCTGTCCCAACATGGCGGGAAGGGAGGCTGTTGGAGAAGTTTCTGGAGTGGTTTGCCATCGCACTGAGATGCCAGTGCGATCCCCGTGCGTAATTCAAATGAACAGGAGCCCCTTAGGTCTTCAAAGTTGGTAACCAAGTGGCCTGGCCTGGCGCAAGTGGCCTTGGAACCAGCTGCGGGCGAAGTTAACTGGGCCCAGGACTGAGCAGGGGCCTTGGCCTCTCAGAGCCTTTCTTGTGGCGAAGGGCCGCTCCGTGCACAGGGCATCGGAACGTGTCGGATGTGAGAACAGGGGGACTGGATTTCCATTTACCCTGAGCCGCAAAACCCGCGGCGGAGCGAGCATCACCCAGACCCTGAGTTCTTTGAGTTGCCTCCTGAGGCCCTGGACTGTCTAGTGCCTTCGACTCGGGCCTCCCAGGGAGGAGAAGCTTAGTCCCCAGCTAAGACACACAGGAGCGCACAAATTGCGCGCAATGATCCCAGAACCTGAAGGCGCGTGGTTCACGGACCCAGGCCAAAGCGTTAGAGCCAATATTTGTTTGGAGAAATGGAGAGAGAGAAGGGGAGCAGAGGGAGAGAGAGTGCGAGAGCAAGAGCGAGAGACGGAGAGAGAGAGATCCAGCTTTCAGTGTGTCATGGGGCCTAGGCGGGGCAAGCGCCCTCTGAAGCCATCAAAGACAGGGGTGGCTTTTTTCCCCTCCTCCAGCCTCCTCCCCAATAGATATAGCACGAATTTTTAATGCGTCTTCCTTTCACAGACAACAATACAGGGTTTGAAAGCCGGACACAATTTGGGTTTTGTGCGGGTCCCTCCTCGCGCTCCCTCGGCCCAGCTGGCCATATGGAATCCAGCATGGAGCCCGCGGATGACAAAGGGACCCAGTGACAGGCCCAACAAAACCCCAAGGAGACTTCTGCCTGACTCCGGGATTCACTGCCCGCGATAAGCGCGCTGAATGGTGCGGGGTGGGGCGGGGGTGGGGGGAGGGCGGCCCCCTTCTCCCTCTTCCCCTCTCTCTGTCCCCTGCGATCTTTTCTCTGTCCCTTTTTAATATGCACGCCTCTAACATCTCCGGCTCCCAGCTTTCCCATTGTGCGGTTTTGTGCGGCCCTCTGTAGATTGGGCGAAGATAGACTGCTGAAGCGGACCCTGCGCCGGGTGCGCTCCCAGGGCGCTGGGGTTAGGGCCACACAGGGCTCCTCGGGCGCTTTTATTGACTCCGTGGGGACCCAAAGACAGAGAGAGGCGGGCGTCGGGACCACCTCCCCGGCTCCCGGCCGGCTGCGTGAGCGCACACCCAGACTGCAGGCCCGCAGACCTGGCGACCGCCCCAAATGCTCCCTCAATGCGCAAGCAGTGGAAGCGCGAGAGAGTTTGGATCTTTCACGCGGCTCCCTTCCTTCCTGGAAAGCTGGGGGGCTCCTACGATCATTCCTGACCCACGGAAGTCCTGGGGCCTGGGACAGTAAAAATCAACTCGAGTCTTCCGGGCTGCTCTTCTGGCCTGGTGACACCCCCTCTGTAAGAGACTGAGAACCCCCACTTCCTTTCCCAGCGGATTCCGGGGTTAAGGGAAGTTGCAAGTGGGTGTTGAGTGGTTGGCACCAGGGCATGCTGGACATTCAGTTACTGCACAATAAACGATTTGGGAGAAATTCGTTGCCTTTACAAATATCAAGACATAAAATCCCAAACGTTTCCAAGCTAGTGTGGAGAACAAAGGGAGATTTTTCAGCACTTAGGAAAACTGCCTCCTTCTGAGGATGAACCTGGAGATGGGAAAGGACCTTTATGGGGATATTAGAAGGACTCCCACGCCCTCAATTATCCGGGGGCGGGTGCGTAACGCGGGAATAAAGTGTAATCACGTCCCTGGGCGTGTTGCGCTGAGTGCTATTGACGCGCAGATTTGGTCACACGGATAATCATGTTTGCTTTAGATATTGAATTAAATCTGATCATCAACTAGAGGGAGCGAGAAAGTCAGCTGGGACCGCTCCCTTTGCCCGGCTTCCTCCCTTCCCTCAACCGCCTTCCAGGCTTGATGGTGGAGCTTTGGAAAGAAAGAGAGATACAGTTTCCAAATGGGCTGACTTTCAATCCCCAAGCGTCTCTGAACGCCCACTGGGCTCTGACTACAGAGCCCCAAGTATTTCGGAAATCCGAGAGAGATAGACGAGAAAGGCGTACCCTCCAATCCGCCCAGCCCCCGAAGACACTCCCCCGCGTGGCCAAGTGTGCGCCAGCATTTGCCAAGGAGATCTCCTTGCGACAAGGGTGGGATAGAATCTGTTCCCTCCTGGGGAAGGATGCACGCGCTCTTCCCTTGGGGGCCTGAGGCTGTTTGCCCACTTCCCGGCTGCTGTGTCTCACCCACCTCCAAACCTCTACTTTTTAACAATTCGCCCAGCCCGGGGCCCAAGGGCTAGCCTGGGGGGACCGCACACCGCCAAGCGCTGGAGGGAAGGAGGCCGGGGATCCAGTCCCAAGCTAGAGGAGCTAGAGAAGTCGGGAAACGCAGAAAGGATGGGCGCGGAAGGGACTGGGGAAGGCGCTGTTTCCTGGGATTGCTAATGACTCCTGCTCCCTGTCTCCCTGGGGCCAAAGAGCCTAGAGGAGGCTACGGCATGCTCCTCCCTCCCCGGCGCCTAGAACCTCGCGTCCCCCCTGATAGCCAAAGCCTAGTGCGTCCCCAACCGCCCCCGTCACCTCCAGCCTTGGAGCAGTCTCCCAGGCCTCCACCCGTCCACAGATTTTTGAAAAGGGGGTGGGGAGTGGAGAGAAAGTTGACCAGTCTTAACCTCAGACATCCTCCCCCCACCCCCTTTCTCAGCACGAGGTAAATCAAACGCCACAAAGTGAAAGTCATCGAGTGTAGTGGCTTCAACAGCTTCTCAGGCTGAAGGAGCCACTCGTAGATTTGGGCCGGCGAGGGGGGCTTGCTCTCCTCGCCTTTGCGTTTCCCAAAGTCACTTTTCCTCCCGAAAGCCGGGACGCTGCCGCCCGCGGCGCAGACAGTGCGCGAAGCCAGGAGAGGGCGGGCGACCCCGGGCTTCGGGCCGACAGCTCGCAGGCCGCAGGCCGGAGGCCGCACGCTCCCGCCCGGGTCCCAGGTCCCAGGCGCGGGGCCAGCCTGTCGGTCGGTTGAGGCCGGTTGGGGAGCCCCTCCAGCCCCCCGACCCCCGGGGCCCCGGCCTCCCCGCCGCGAGAGGCAGCGCGGGCGGGAGCGCTAAGCGCCGCCAGCCCGGCTCCTTGCCCGAGGCCTCCGTCCGGCCTGGCGCAGGGCGACAAAGTCAGACAAACCGGAGGGCTGAGCTTGTGTGTTTTTTTTGTTTTTTTTTTTAACACAGGATTTTTATTAAAATTCTTATTTAAAAAATCGAAAGCTTTCAGCGCCCGGCGCTCTTGAGGAACTGCGCGGAACCGCTGAGCTCCAAGTTCCCGGGCTCAGGACCCGGAGGATGGGGCAGGGGGTTCCTGCCTCCTCAGGTTTTCCTTTTCCATATTTGAGAAATGTTTGCACTGAACAAAATAAAAAAAAATAAAAAAACGAAAGCAGGGGTAACCCAAACCAAACCGAAGCAAACCAAACCAAACCACAAAGAAAGGAGTTGGGCCCCGAGGGGGAACAGGCCCGTCCTGAAGGTCATTTTGGCAATAATCACCACCGATATTTACAACGAAAAGCGAAATCTGCCACCAGTTGTCAGAACGTTTACATGGCCATAAATATTTAGCATTTTCTTATTTTAAAAAAGGAAGAAATCCTCTATATTTTTAAAGTGTTCTCCACTTGCTTTAGAAGAAGACGGCTGACGATATCGCTACTCACACAAACATATTTTACAAAATTCACGAAAGCGGGATGGGGGGATTGGTCTTTTTCTCGTTTTCGAGTGACGACATTAACGCTGGGACGGTTGGGTCCCCCCCGGGGAGAGGCAAAGAAGCGAAGCTGAGCAAACATTCTGTAAACACGGCTTAGAGTTCAGCCCTCTCCAAAGGTTCAAAAGGAGAGAGGGAAGGGGGCAGAGCGGGGTGGATGGAATCTGCCACTCCAAGGAGACGCAGGCAACCTCCCGGCGCCTCCTCAATGGAGCCGAGAGTCAACTCGACTCCATAATAATAATTATAATAATAATAATAACCACCATAAGGACCGAGGCCTCCTCGCCGCCGCCGCCGCCGCCGCCGCCGCCGCCGCCGCCGGGGTGGGGCCTGGGCCTGGGGCCGCAAGTCTCGGAGGGGCGGCGCTCACCAAGTCCACTGCTGGGCCTGGACCAGGGGGTGTGCTGTCGGGTACTGGGGGGTGCTGGCCGAGCTGTACTGGGCGTTGTACTGCATGTGCTGCAGTGACTGCGCGCTGTAGGCCGAAAAGGGGATGCCCGCCTGGAAGGTGGCGGCTGCCAGGTCCTGGGCTTTGAGCGCGTGGCACGGTTTGCCGTCCCTGACCAAGACGGGCACGGCCACCCGGCGCGGCGAGGGCAGGGGCGTCACCTCCATACCTTTCTCGGCCCGGGCGCGCTTCATCTTGTAGCGGTGGTTCTGAAACCAGATCTTCACCTGCGTGGGCGTAAGGCGAATGAGGCTGGCCAGGTGCTCGCGCTCCGGCGCCGACAGGTACCGCTGCTGCCGGAAGCGCCGCTCCAGCTCGTAGGTTTGCGCCTTGGAGAAGAGCACCCGCCGCTTCCGCTTCTTGCCTGCGTCCCCCCCGCTGCCCGGTGTTTCCTTGTCATTGTCCGGTGACTCGTCGGCCGAGGGCTCTGGGGACTTGGAGCTTGAGTCCTGGGGGGGCGCGCCGGCGGCCAGTCCGTGCACTGGAGGAAGGGGAGGGGAAAAACAAGCGCGTCAGGCGCCTGGAGACCGCACGCCGCCTGTGCCAGACCCACGCACCCCGATCCTCCGTGCGCCCCGGGCCCTCCGCGCCTGGCAGTCCGGCCCCGCTGCCTTCGCCGTGACCCCTGCCCTGCTTCACGCCTGACGAAGCCGTCGGGGCCTCCCAGGGTAAAGAGGAGAGTCGGCAGGAGTGGGGGGCTCCTGTCTCGAGTTTCTAGGGGTTCGCTCAGGGTAGGTGCAAATTTGGGGCGAAGTGGCATGCAGAAGATCATCGCGGGTTAAAGGCTCTGGCCCCCTTAAGTGGTTTCCTCTCCGGAGAGACGTGGGCAGATTTTTAAAAGAAAAGCCCCACAATCCCAGCATTGATCTCCCCGGCCATTTAAGGCAGGTTTTGGGGGGTTTTCGGTTCTGCTTTAGGGCTTTCTCGACATCCCCCACAGGGCACAAAGCGTCCTCTATGACTGCGCGGGGGACAGGGTGAGCTATTTATACCGGGGCTACCCGAAGCCGCCCCCACCCTCTACCCTCGCCCAGACAAGGCTCTCTGGCTAGCTCCAGCGCGCCAGGCCAGTCCCTCCAGGCAGAGTCAGTGGTGGGGTGTGTGTGTGGGGGGTCGGCTGGAGCCATCAGTCCCGGTTGACACGTGTAACCAGCCCTTGGGAGGCATTTCCCTTCTCCTTTCCCGTTAAATTCTCGTGTTGCAAAAAATATCGGGGACCAAGTCTTTTGCCTGGACTAAGGGGGCTTGACGAGGAGGAGGGAGGGTGTCCTAAACAAGTGTTAAAAATCTTTCCAGGAACCCGGAGTGAGGGATCCGGGCTTACACGGGCCTTTCCCCGTTCACTGCCAGCGTCCAGCCCGGCCTGCGGCCGCAGGGATGAAGCCGGCCACGGCCTCTGCAGCCAAGTTTCGCTACTTACGGGAGTACTGGAGGCCCTCCGTGCTGGCCAGCCAGCGCGTGTACGGGTTGTCGCTGCTGTCGTAGAAGGGGTTCTTCAGGGGTAGGCTCTGCACCGCGTCCAGGGCGCCCTGTCCCAGTGGCCCGGCCCTCTTGGCCGGCTCGGGCCCCTCGCTCTCTTCCTCCGGCCCTTCGGCCACCGAGCCCTCCTCATCGTTGGTGTCCGGCAGGTCTAAGATGTCCTTGACTGAAAACCCCGTCTTTGTGTTGGTCAGCGACATGGTTCAAGACCCCGCGATTTATGTCGCAAAGTTGTAGCTTCACTTGGTCAATTCGTGGCGCTCCCCAGCCCTGACGGGCAAGGGGGGAGGGTTGGGGGAGGGAATGGGGGAGGGGAGGGGGCTGGGCTTTAATTATTGAGATAATTATTATTTTTTTAAAAAAGAGAGAAACACCGGGGAAGGGGAGGAAAAAGATAAAGCCCAACCCAGTGCCTCTGTCGTCTTTGAAAGCACGCGGAAATGGACGCAGGGAGCGGGGCGGCCTGCGCGCCGAGCGCCTCGGCCCGGCCTTAGTTTGTAACTCCAGGAGGGGTGCCAAGGCGGCGTCAGCTCCGGCTCCGGCGGACGCTCGGCGCGCGGTGGCGGCTGGTGGCGAGGAAAAAATGGGCCATTGCCCGAGCGATCAGTCCATATAAGGCTGGGCTCCACTCACGAACCTGGGGAGGGGGGTGAGGGGGAGAAAGAGAGGGAGGGAGGGAAAGAGAGGGAGGGAGGGGGAGCGAGAGAGGGAGCGAGAGAAGGGTGGAAAAAAAGGGGAAGAGACATTAAAAAACGCAAAGGTTGGCCACGTGTGGGCGGGTCTTGGGAGTCAAGTGGATGAAGACAGTATTTGCAGATGTGAAATTGTGGGTTTTGGGGAGCTCCGCGCGCCCAGCCAACTGCCCTCTAGAGCAAGATGAGAGGTGTAACGTGTCAATTAATTGCAAAGACGGGGCGAGCCTTTTTTTACCCAGTATTTACATACAAAGGGCCACCGCGTCGCTCGCGAGTCTACACACTTGAAACGGCCGTTTTAACAAATTGCATCTTAAAAAAAGACGGGGGGTGGAGGAAGGAGAGAAAACAAAACAGAAACCTGGAGGAGAAGGGGAAACAAAATCCTCTTTAACATTCACGGGTTCCTACCTCCCCGCCCCCGCGCTCCCACCCCGGCAAGCCGGAAAATTGGCGATTTGTGGAGCCTTTGGGATAGGGGGAGGGGGCGAAGGCTGAGCTGCGGAAATCTTTCCTTCCCATCGCTGGTGGTTCCCTAAACAAGATCCGGTTCAAATGGCAAGAGCCCAACTTCTGTAAGCCTCCTAGGTCAATATTTTGGTTGAGGCTTAAGGATGAGTACTGGAAATGACAAGGCAAGTAATTGATTCTAGTTAACCGCGAAAGAGCCCGAAACCCAGGAGAGGGCTCGGCTCTGGCCGGCCGGAGCCACCACCAGGCGACCCACCCCCCTCCGGCCGCCCTTTATTTGCTAAAGACTCATTTATTTCCTTCACTCCGCCTCCCCCCACCACCCCCGCCTCCTCCCCCACCCCCGCCTCCATTTCTTCGCCGCGGCGGCGGACACACAGTTCACTTTCCGCGTTGCGGGCGGTCCGGGGAAGGGCGGGGTGAGCGGGGAGCTCCCACTTAGGCCGGGTTCGGACCCGGGCCTGGCGGCCTCGGGACTCCGCGGGCCGCTTTCTTCGGGTGGAGGAAAAGTGCAGACGACCCAGCTCCTTTCCTGCCCCTTATTATCTCTTCCTCTCCGGCCTCCTCCCTCCGCAGCCTCCAGCTAGAGGTGGAGCAGCAGGCAGCGAGAGTGGCCGGATGGCTGGGGGGGCGGGGCGGGGGCGCTGTGTCACCAGCCCGAGGACCCCAAGAGCCGCGGAGGAGGGGGTCGCAGGGCGGGCGGCGGCTGCTGCGTTTTCTCCCGTTCTGGTCTCTCACGCGAGTCCTTTAACGTCGTCTCCTTTTGGGCGCCCTGGGGACGCGTCCGGAGGACTGCGCCTCAGGTTCCCAGACTGCGTTAGGTTAGCGTGAAGTTTGCAGCCACTCTCCAACCTGGGACGGGAACTTCCCGGACTGCACCTGGTCCTCCGCGCCTGGGAGGAAAAGGCCACGCCGCACATACCACCCCTCCTTCCAGTTAAAACAATGTTTTTGGGGGGGTGGGGAGATTGCTACCTGATGCTCTTTTACCCCAGAGGAGCGTCAAGAAGGAGCTTTGCCTGGAGGCGGGGAGGGCAGAGAAGGCCGCCGCCCGCGGGGTCCGGGTCTCGCCGCCCCCTCTGCCGCAGCTCGGCAGCCTCGCGCGGGCAGAGCAGAGCGCGCGGGCGCCAGGTCCTCCTCGCGCGCAGCTGCTGCGGCCGTCGCCGCGCCCCCGCCGCCCCCGGGTTGCCAGCGCCCGGTGAGGGCGCCTCTCCCCGAGCCGCTCGGCGGCTTTCTGCAGCCCTTGCTGCCTCGCCCCCAGTATGTGACGTGGGTGACAATGGCCCAGGTTAGAGTGAGCCCCTCGTCGGCGCGTCCTGGGTGGTCGGACCCGGGCAAACACAAATACAAACCGATTGCTAAGCTGCGGACAATGAGCGAAATGTAGACAAATGTCCCGCTCCCGTTGGAAGCCTTTGTCCCCGCTCGGTTTTTGCATTTATTTCAGTGGCGAAATAATACATGATTGACGCTCTCTTTCAATGTGTCCTAACTGTTTGGAATAAATCTAAGGTTGTTCCTAGTTGTCATGGCATTCAACCCTTTTCAATGGACTATCTCTTCATTCATTTCTGAATCCGTCCACAATATTAAGGAAACCCCTTCATGTCGACGCTCCCCCGATTCCTCGCTTTCTCCTCCTACTTTTCTTTTCTCCTTTCTCCCCCCTTCCCCCCTTTTCCCCACTGCAAGAATTAGAAACTGGTTTGAATCGTGTTCCTCGAACCCACTACTTTTCTTGCCTTTTTTTTTTCCTGCTCTCTTTCCAGTCTCCCTTTCTCAGCCTCCCTCCCCGTTGTCTCCCCCTACCCCTTTCACGTGGGAGCTCGTCGCCCTCCCCTGCCCGAGGAGAGAAGTTGGTTCTCCAGGAGCAGGGGGAAGCTCGGAGTTTGGACACAGAGGCAGGGCTGGGCCTGTCCCTGCCCATTGTTACTCAGCTGCTAAATAAATAACTGTTGAGAAAAAGTTCCTCAACCCAAGCATTGCAGTAAAGGCTTTCCTTTTGTTCCTCCTCTTAGTCCTCCCTCTTAAGGGGGTGGGGGCTCTTTTGGGGACCAGGGTAGCCTCCATGGTTGGGCACTGGGGCCACAATGGAGGCTGACTGAGCCAAGCTAATTCTTGAGTTGGATGGAAAAGGGGTCCTTTGGCAAGAAGTGTCCCTTTTCGCATATCCCCAGGGCCATGGGGGGTGGCGTTGCCAGCCAGAGGTCTTCCAGAGCCTGCTCATTTCTTCAGCTTGGAAACACCTAGTTCCACATGGTTTCCAACTTCTCTCTCCCTTCCCCCAGCATAGTGGGGCTTTCTTCTGAAGATCTGACCAGCACTGCAGCTGTTAGTCATGTCTCCTCCCCTTTCCCCTGGGAGTTCGGCAAGGTGCACAGAGCACCTGAGAGACAACTGTTTTCCTACGGGAGCGCAGTACAGGCTCCTGCAAATTAATCACGGCGAGGTGTGTGTGTGTGGGGGGGAGACTGCCATTGGGGTCTTGAGAAGGAGGCCCCCAGCCCAGATCTCAAAGGCCGGGTTTGCCCCATGCCTGTCCCTGGGTGTCAGCCACCCGAACCCTTCTGGGTCTCAGTTCTCGCGGTCTGTTTCCCGGAGCACTCGGCGCCCACTGCCCCTGCCCGCCCAGGGCGCTGCCTGGATCCCTGTCCCCTCCTCCACCCTCACTCCAGCTAGTCCCCCAGTTTTTTCTTCCCCCAGCGTTGGCGCAGCTGGGCAGTGAGGGAGTTGGAGAGACATTTGGCCTTGCCCTGGCCCGCCGCACCCTGGGCAGCCGGATCCACAGCGCTCGGGGTCTCTCTTCCGGGACCTCCCGGAGACCATTTTCCCCACGCTTCGTCGCTCGTGTGGTTCCCGCGTCCGATTCCACAGTGTTAACATTTGCAATTGAAAAAGAGCAGGGAGACCGCTGGGAGGCCCATAATTGAAGGGGAGAAACTGGGCTTGTTAGAGGAAGATCATAAAATGCAAGTCCCCAAGGAGCTGGCCTGTGGATGTCAGGAGCCCCGGCTCAGGCCCAGCTGGCGGCCAGGAGCAAGTCTAGTGTCCAGAACACACTCTAGGGTCTCGTTGGTTTCATGGGCCTGGCTTGCAGCCAGAACAGCCTAGGGGTCAGGCGCCAAAGGCACCTCTTCCGACAAAATTAAACAGGTGATTGCATCCTGAGGACTCCCCAAGAGGCCTGGCTCTTGAGCACCACAGCTCCTGCTTTTCAATGCCTGGAGCTCCTGTTATGCCCTATCTTGTACACCCAGCAGGCTGAGAGCACCCAGCACCCCCTCTTCCTCCTCCTGAGTCTTTTATTAATGTCCCCACCCCCCACCCCATCAGCATCCAGTTGCATCAGTTTCAGCTCCCCTTGGATGAACTCTAGTCTCCTTTACTGGGAATTCTTTAGCAAGTTCTTTCCAGGTTCCATCTTGCAGCCAGGGAGAGGTCAATGTCCTCGGTTCCATCAAGTTTGGGTTTGGGCTTTGGGCTCAGCTGCCATAGTTTGGGGACCTGTGAGCTCCCTGCAGTGAGGCCTTCTCCTGCTGCAAACTTGGAAAGGAAGTTGAGGCAGGTGCTGAAAGTTCTGAGCACAGCATGCCCTGGGCCAGAGGGAGGCCTGCTTGGTGCCTCCTGGCTGTCCCCAACACTGCCCACCCCTCCTGGGGTCACCCAAACAGTTGGAGCACTTTCCTGCCCCCATCTTTATTACCGGCGTTGGGGCTCCAGGTTCTGCACAAATTTCTAACTCTGTATTCTTTCCTCCTAGGTTTAGGATGGGCGCAGTGGGAGTCGCAGGCCCCAAGGAGAAGCAGGGGAGGGGAGATAGAGAACTTCTCTTCCTGGAGGCTAGAGGAGACCCTCCTTTGGGAAGCTTCTTGGGGCTCTTAGCTGGCCTGTGCTGCTCTGGGTCCCGGGACAGACTGAAGCTCCGCACAGGCGGCTAAAGCCCGCGGCGGGGGAGATGAACAATCGCCGGAGGCCCAGGAGGGGAGGTGAATGTACACAGGCTAAGTGGCCCCACTCCAGGACAAGTGGCCCTCTAAGTCGGCCCAGTGTTTACCTGTTTACTTTCCCAGGTAGCTCAAACATGAGAGCCCTTTTTGCGTTCCCAGGCGTAGGGGCTGCCCTGCAGGCTCCTGAGTCCCAAGCCCCTCAATTCCCGCAGTGCAGCTTCACGCCCCCTGTTGGGGGCGGGGTGCGGGGTGCGCGCTGAACAGCAGCAAACCGGGAGAGAAAGGAAGATACTTTAGGAAGGTGCAGAGAGGCCTCAGCACACCCCACGTATGGGAGCCTTCCTTAGCGTGCCTGTGGGAGTGGTGGGCATCCTCCTCGGATGGCATCCGAGCCTCCCCCATTTCTGCTCCGGGCTTTGAGGGCCTCCTGGAAGGCACTTTGCTCACACCCTTCCCTTTCAGGGTGGTGAAAGCTTGCCGGGTTAGGTGCATCCTCCAGGGAAGTTAAGTGCAGAAAAGTCCTAGGGGAGTGTCCTGGGGGCCGGTTCTAAAGGGGGGTGGGCGGCCTTGAGGAGCCCAAAGCTTTGGCAGCCCTAGGTGGGACCCTCGCCCTCCCCACCCACAAAAGCATTTCAATCATTAAACATACAAGGCCTTTTCCCTTTATTTGGAAACACTAATTTGTTTGACTTAATTTCTTTTCTTTCTTTTTTAGAATGAAAAGGGGTTGAAAAGAAACTCCTTTCCTGATACAGTACGTGGCTGAGCTCTCAGCACCCCCCCCCCATCCCATCTCAGATAACAACCTTCAAGTGGATTAGTTTATTGTCTGGTTAGCGTCAAGGTGCAAGCGTTTGTCTTCATTCACTCCCGAAACAAAGCGCGTTGCACCTTCCTGCTCCAGCGAGGATTAACGGCGCGGACACAAAGGTTTTGTCGGAGGGGGAAGGTTTATTTTATCTCTGCTTGGAGACTCGGGTTGGAGCGTGGCATGCACTGGAAATCAATGGGGAAGGAAAATGTTGCCCACTTTGGACCCTGAGTGTAGCAATAAGGGTGCTCACCTTAAAGATGCACACCTCCAAAACAGCCCTGATATCGGCTTGGGTTTCTTGTGGGGGAGCAGGGACTGCAGGAAACAGGGGTGTCAGCTCTCACGGCTCAGATGAAAGGAATCAAGGAGTGTCTCCCAGGAGTACCACCCCATGCGGGGACCTTTCCTAACCAGAAAACTGAAAATCAGTCCTAGCTCCAACTGGCCTCCCCTTCTGCCCAGGAAATAAGGAAACTGAGGTCACTGGAAATTCCTACTGTGGCACGCCAAGTGGAGCATCTGCGTGTCGGGAGGCCTAAAGCTTTCTCAACATGCAACTCTGGGGAGGCCAGAGCATGACAGACAGATCTCCGGCAGGAGAGACCCACAGCCATTGGACAGATGGACCAGAAAGTGAGGGCTAGTGTGAAGGGAAAGGAAATCTCAGCCCACTTTGGGTTCAAGCCTAAGGTGAGTTTCTTTTTTCTTTCTTTCGTCCATATTGTGATATTAACTCTTAAAATTGTCCCAGGAAGGGAAAAATGAGTGGATGTCTCCCAGATAGGCAGTTCTCCAAAGTCACCAAGAAGGTTTTCAGTAAATAAGTTTTCCAGGCCCAGAGACTGAGTTAAGATTCTGTGTCTTGGCAAAATCTTACCCCCTTCTTCCTCCAGAGCGGCAGGACCCCTGTGAGGCCATAGAGAAAAGGACCGATCTTGGGACCTAGAGCCTGGAGTCCCCATGCAATTAACTGTGGGTGCAGGAAGAAGGCATCTAAGTGAGCTGACTCCCTGTATTCTTGTGCAAGGTAAAATATATGACACTCTCCGGATTATCTGCCTCCCCTCACCAAAAAAGGGGCAAATATCTCCCGAGGACGTAAATTGTAATATAAATTAATATTTCTCTTTCTATTAATCAGCCTCATTGTGGGGGCATAAGACCCCGAGGCATATGTTAGGACTTTGATAAATGCACTTTAATGAGATCTTTAAAAATGCATCCAATAAAATAAAAAGCAAGAAAAGCCGTTTAACTTTCATGGATGTTAAATTGAACACGAAACGTGGCTCGGGGCGAGCTACAAAATGGAACCGGCCGCCCTCCAATTTTTCTTTAAAAACGTAGCTTTAAGCCCCCCTCGGGCCAAACGAGCCTGTCCCAGCCAATCCATTATCACCGGTTTATTGGGGAACCAAGCGCCACGTCCCCTCGGGCGAACCCCTTTGCTTTATTCGTTCACACTGCTCTAATGATTAAATATGTTACAATGAGATTACGCATCGTCAGTGTTGCCTTCAGGAACGGTCATCCAGCCAAGCCCGACCTTCCCCGATAAGGGCGATTTCAATGCGGGAGATTTGGGCTTCTCTAGGAAACACGCGCTGAAAGCACTTCGTTATCTGAATTTTCTTCTTAACACGTGACAAAATCATTACCACAAGACTTTGGAAAACAAGCGGCCTCTCTTAACGGGGTGGCATGCGGCACTTAAAGCTGGGCCAGGCGGGCAGACGCGAAATGCAGTCCTTGGTGTCGCGGGGAAGGCAGCTCCCAGGCTGAGCTAGGGGCTGGGGCCCGGAAGGACAAGGCACGCGTCCGCGAGGGTTCTCGGGAGCAGAGTGGGGGTTCCCGAGACCCGTCTCTTCTCTCTCCTATCTGGGCGCCAGAGGTCCACAACCCTCCCCTAGACGTAACGCCCCCTTTCCACCCTCAAGCGCCACCGAAGTCCAGAAAGCGCGAGAGGCGCGCCCAAGGGCCTTCCTGCAGTGCGCGCGTGTACTGGGGGAGGGGGTTGGAGCCGAGAGGGCGCCCCTCGGAGACGAGGTCCTCGGCAGACCCCACCGAGGTTCATTTCTGATCCTCTGGCGATCTCTACTGACACAAACGAGAACTGTCCGGCGCCAGGCGCGGCCACGGCGACACTCGCCCCCAAACTCCAGGCTTAAATTAAGTCGCCTTCCCAGTGAGGGTCCACGGTTCCGGCCCGCAGCCCTGGTCCTTCCTGCCTGCGACTCCCGCCACTTGCCCTCGCGCACATCACCACTCTCCCCTCACGTCTCAGGTCGGCCTGAGGAGGATCCCCCCCCCCCCCCCCCCCCCCCCCCCCCCGCGTCTACACTAGGCGCCATCTCCAAATTACCGTCGGGACGTCCGCCTCTGTCTGAACTCCTAATTCCGAGCCCCTGGCGCACAGGGAGAGACTTACCGGGAGGAGGCGGCGAAGCGGCAGGCCCTTTCTCTCGGCGGCCGGGGTAGCCCAGGCGCGTCGCGCACCCGGCGGTGGGGAGGGAGCTGGCCAGGCGCTCCGCGCGCCCGCTCCGCCTTCCACTCCCCCGCGCTGCGGCGACAGCCCCGCCGCATTTCTAGGCGCGTCTTTATCTAGTCCGCCACCTACCCGGACCCCCCTTCAACTGCGCCCTTCCCCCTCCGCGCGCCCTCCCGGGCGGGGCTCGAGAGACGCCGGGCTCTAGGCGGGCGGGGGCGGCGCCTTCCCTCCTCCTCCGCCCCGCGGTCCCCGCACCTGCCCAGCCCCCCGGGCAGTCCTGCTTTCCCCGGACCGTACGGGAAAGTGCGCCGCGGCGGGAGCACCTGGCCTTGGCGGCAGGTAAAACTTTTCCTGACTGCAGGCGCCACACGGGCCTCCGCGAGTGCTCTCCCCCAAACCCCGTAATCGGCCAAGTCCGGGGAGGACTTGGGACGCCCCTCACTTGCCCACCTGCTGCTTCCGGACTCCGCGGCTAGAGGACCAAGCCGAGTCAGGGCTCGCGAGAGAGAGGGGGCACCAGTGGGGCGCACAGGGGGACCCGGAACGCTGACACAGCTCAGCGGAGACCCCGTCTCCGCTGGCCTTCCGCGGGGACCGTGACTCGAGCCCGGTCCCGTACTGCGGAGGCCCGTGCGGGCGCTGCGGCAGGAGGACCAGACAGTCGGTGCCTAGCAGCTGGGGCGACGAGGGGCGTCCTGCGCCGCCGACGCAGGGCTCCGTTGCGACTGCCAGGCTCGGCCGGGTCCCCGGCCACCCGAACACACCCGCAATGAGCGCGAGCAGGAGGCTCACCTGGAGCGCGGCGGCGCCGCTGGAGCCCGGTTGGCGGGGCGCGCAGGTGCCCGGCCGCTCTTTATCCTGAGCTGCGGGCGGCGGCACAGTCGCGGGCGCTGGGCCCTGGCGCTGCGCGGCCAGGAGCGCTCCCCCTCCCGGCTCCCGGCTCCGGGCTCCCGGCTCCGGGCTCCCGGCCGGCGGCCCCACCCTCCCCGGCCCCGTAGCCGCCGCGCAGCCCCAGCGGAGGGGGCCGCGCCCCCGCGCCGCGCGCTCTCTGTTTGTTTTCCTTGCCCGACTGACGTGAGTCAAAATATTGGCCATATGTTCAGCGGTAATAAATTGGGTTTGAGCGCAAACACACTTGGGCTTCGATGGCTCTTTCAGCTGCCACACGGCCGGCTTGGGGGGTAAGGGGACTTCCACCCTGCCTTGCCCCTTCCCCCAAAACGCGTGGGTACGTTGGCTCTCCTCAGCGCCCCTCTGAGCTGGAGATCTGGGACCCGGGCCTCTCCCCCCCTCGCCCCTCCTCCGGTCCCAGCAGTGCCTTGTACCCGGCAGCTCCTGGCGAGCCCGGGCTGCTGGTTAACAAGGTCGCCATCTACAAATTGCTCGGTCGCTAAGACGCCATAAAACCAAAGGGCCAGATGTGGCACGTTATTTATGTGTGAAACCGCGTTTACACTAGATACGCGGATCCAAGGCAGATAGCACGACTTCGCGGGAGGTCGCAGACCTCTCGCCCTCGGCCCCAAGCTCCTCCCCCAGCACACTCCCCTCTCCAGATTGGGGGGCGTTGGTCTTCGTGGTAAAGGGATTCAGCTCCGCAGCCCAGGAAGAAAGTGATTTCGGTGCGCTTGTGCCAAGGTGCCACCTGTCCGGGATTAGAGGCAGCCTCTGGGGGGTATTTCTGTAGCTTTCCTGTTTCCTTGCTCCTGCCTTCCTTTTTTCCACCGGCTCTGGGAGGCTGTTTTATTTTCCAGGCGGTGGACACGTTCCATAGGTCTGACATAGTTAAGGTGGTTTGAAAATGCTCAGCCCTGTGAGTGGGTGGGATTTGAGGCTGGGGGGGCCTCCTGACTCCAGACTCCTGAGAGAGGGATGGGGGACAGGGCCAGAAGAGGAGCGGTTCACCTGGCTGTGGGAGCAGCTGAGATTATTCCTGCCTCAGGCCCCACCGTGGACTCCAGTGTCGCAATCATCTGCCTTTATTTAAATGAAATGGCAGCCCAGGCACTCAGAGAAGCAATGCTGGCTTTGGGTCTGGGATCTGGCTGGCCCTGGGAGACTCAGGAAAGGGAGGTAAATACTGCGTCTCAGTAGAAAACAACTGTTTTGTTTTCTTCCTTCAGAAGACGGCCTCGGGGCTGCATGTCCCCAAACTGGTCACCTCACACTTTACTCACATGACTTCATTAAGAGTCATTGTCTCTCCCATGCCATTATTTTACTATTTCTTGAAGTGAACCAAATTCTCTCTGTGGTTAATAAGCACTGAGCCGTGCCCCCTACCTTCCTTTTCATCTTCAAAACACCTGGGGTTCCCTGAATGACATCTTCCTTCTGGCCAAGGAAAATAAGAGATGAAAAATGTTGCCCTACTGCAGGGAAAAACATAAGCATTTGACTTTACTATTACAAGTTACCCTGGGCCTGCGTTCGCTGGATAACTGTCCTTAGGTGGCTGCTAAGAGTGGGAAATGATGCTGTTGAAAGGGGGTTGGAGAGTAGGGGAGAACCGACCCGGGCGGGGGTGGGGGGGTGGGGAGGAACCCATTCCACAGTCGCAAAAAAGAGCGATCAAATGAACCTCTTACCCTTAAGTGCTGAGCACAAACAGGAGGGCCTCTCCTGGTTTGCTCTCTTGGGCCTTAGAGTGGCTTTTAGAAATCTTCAGTTCCTGCAGAAAAATCTGGGGCTACCCTCAGTCCCACAGAGTTGTTGATCTTGGAAAATTACTACTGTATTTTATTTTATTTTATTTTTTGAAACAGAATCTCACTTTGTTGCCCAGGCTAGAGTGAGTGCCATGGCGTCAGCCTAGCTCACAGGAACCTCAGACTCCTGGGCTCAAGCGATCCCACTGCCTCAGCCTCCCATGTAGCTGGGACTACAGGCATGCGCCACCATGCCCAGCTAATTTTTTTCTATATATGTTAGTTGGCCAATTAATTTCTTTCTATTTATAGTAGAGACAGGGTCTCGCTCTTACTCAGGCTGGTTTGGAACTCCTGACCTCGAGCAATCCGCCCGCCTCGGCCTCCCAGAGTGCTAGGATTACAGGCGTGAGCCACCGCGCCCGGCCTGTATTTTTTTTTTCTTGGATTTTTAAATCTTTATTTATAGTCCAAAAACAATATACAGAACCTATTTTGGTGTTTACATCACCTCCGAGTATAAACTGTGGGATCACTGATGAATTGCTTCTTTGGATGAAAATATTGCTTCATGCCCAAAATTAGACAAGGGGATTTGAAGGTGCCTTAACATTTATAGACCTCATGGGAACAAGTGTCTTTGTCTAACATGTGTCCTGGTAGAAGGCTCATGTTTTCTTCCTGCCTGTATCATGGATATTTGCTAGGCAGTGGACAGAGATGAAGACAAGGAGCTTAAAAAGTCAGTGTATTTCAATCCTAGGGTGGGAACCTGAAACACATGAAACAAAGAGTATATCCAATACTAATATCACACAGGACTTCTATCATCCCCTGTGTAGGAAAACCCATTTGAAAGCAGCATAGGTAGCAGGACATGAACTAGGTAATTGATAATAAAAATCATTACAAATAAGATGCATTGGAGAACAAGGTTTCAATGAAATACAACTATTCAGATACACCCCATGCACCCTCTCTTTGGGCTTATGGAGCAATCCAGTGCTCAATTTGATACACTAGGCCCCCTCAGACCTACACAGATTTCATACACTTCTTAGTTCAATAGTCTTTTATACCAGTGGTCCCCAACCTTTTTGGCACTAGGGACTGGTTTCATGCAAGACAGTTTTTCCATGGATCGGGGGAGAGGGGATGGTTTTGGGATGATTCAAGCGCATTACATTTCTTGTGCAGTCAAACCTCTCCGCTAATGACAATCTGTATTTGCAGCCTCTCCCCAGCGCTAGCATCACCGCCTCAGCTCCCCTTAGATCATCAGGCACTAGATTCTCATAAGGGGCGCACAACCTAGATCCCTCACATGTGCGGTTTACAGTAGTGTTTGTGCTCCTATGAGAATCTAATGGCACTGCTGATTTGATAGGAGGCAGAGCTTATGTGGTGATGTGAGCTTTGGGGAGCAGCTATAAATACAGATGAAGCTTTACCTGCTCACTTCCTGCTCACCTCCTGCTGTGTGGCCCAGTTCCTACCAGGCCCCAGACCCCAACTGGTCTGCTGTCTGCAGTAAGGGTTGGAGACTGCAGTTTTATGCTATTATTACTTCAGAAACATTCCTGTCCTACCCGTGGACTCAAAATTGACAGGCTTTTCACAGTGGAAAAACCTTCTTCCACAAAGATCTCCAACAGTATCATCATCTACAAGGTGCTTATGATGTTCTTTGCTGGGAGTGAGCAGCTCTTAGAACTTACCCGTAAACAATCAACTGAAACAAATACTCCAGAATGTTTTGAACAGAACTAGAATATAATTGGATTGTCTTAAAAAGAGTAGTTATACAGTGGTTCTGTCATAGAGAAGTCCTTTGCTTCTCATGGCTGCTCGGGCTGCTATGCGTGGTTAATCGGATCGAGGAAGCAAGGTGCCTTGCTCATGCCTCACCTGAGCATCGTGTGTGGCATCCAGAGAGGCGCCACTGAGGCGAGAGCTGAGAAGGATTCTGGGGAGAGACAGTAGCCCCACCCTTGACCGTGAGGGGTTATAGGAAGCTCTGTGCTAGCACCCTCAACCAGTGGAAGGGTGGGCAGTGCTTGTCCAACATAGGATCTTTGAAACCAGACCTGGTGCTTTTACACCAGCGCATCCCTTAGCAGAGCCAAAGGCCAATGTCACAATCTTATGAGGCTCCTGAGCTTCCAGAGGCCAAGAATGATACCATCTCCTTATCTTCTGCAGAAAACCAGGGAACCCAGGTGAACAAACACAGTCAGGCATGGGTTGTTTTGTCTAAGAGTTGGCAGCAGCTGCAGAATTTGGCAATGTGTGTCATATCTTCAAGAAGTAAAAATCAAATGCATCTAGAGACAGAAACTAGATTAGTGGCGGCCTAGAGTTGGGGGCAGAGGGAGGCTGGGGAGTGATGGCTGAGGGGCTTGGGGTCTCTTTTTTGGGGTAATGAAAATGCTCTAAAATGGATTTTTGGAGTGGTTGCTCAACTCTGTGAACATACTAAAAGCCATTGAATTGTACAGATTATATGGGTGAATTTTATGGTGCATGAATTATATCTCAATAAAGCTGTTTAAAAAAACTCAGTGCATCTCTTCCTTATCTGAGCTGGAAGGTGCTGGGCTAAAAACTAGGAGGAGCTGGAGGGCATGGGGAAAACAGGTGGTCCTGAAAGTTGCCTTCCATCTTCCCAATTTTTATCCTGAGTATTTTCAGGCACCTGAGAAAGTTGAAAGAACAGTAAACATTTGTATACCTTCCACCTGGGCTCAACATTTGTTAGCATTTGGCCACATACACTTTATCACTCTATATAAGTGCACTGTCATTTTGCTGAACGACTTGGAATTATAGTTGCAGAAATCATAGTACTTCCCACTGAATATTTCAGCACCTGTCTCCTAAGAGTAGACATTCTTCAATATAATCACAGCACCATTACCATGCTTCAGAAAATTAGCAACAATTCCATAATATTGTCTGATTAATTCCCTATTCACATTTCTCAAAGTTCACCAAAAACAAAACTGTATTTACTTTTTCCAGATCCAAGACTTGGTCAAGTTTCATGTGCCATATTTGATGTTTTAAAGACTTTTACTATCCTTATTCTCTTTTAATTTAGAATAGTATTCCTTATCTTCCTCCCTTCATTCTCTTTCTCCCCCTTCTTCTTTCTACCTCTTCCTTCCTTCCTTCCTGGCACTGACTTTTGAGAATCTAGGGCATTTGTAGAACACCCTGCATGCTGGATTTGCCAGACTGCCTTCTCCTGGTGTCGTTTGCCTCTACCACCTGCCTAGCTATAAACTGGAATCCAGATCTAGAGTTGTGATTAGACGCATACTACACATTTGTGGTAAGAATGCCCATATGTGTGTCATGTTGCACTGCAACTCATCAGGAGGCAAATCATGTCTCTATCAGTGAGGCTCAGTCTGGTCACTTGGTTAAGATGGTGACCACCAGACCACCCCATGTGAATTAGTAAGTGATTGGTAAGTAACTGAGGGATAAGTGATCCCCTGGCATTGTTTCAATGTTCTTTGTCACTCTGTCCCATATTCCCCAACAACTTTTCACCTAGTGTTTTTTAGCATCCATTGCCTGAATTCTATTGTTCCTCCTGCATGTACTTGCATTTTTCTCTTCCATTCTGTTTCTTTTAATTTTGTTTTTCCTTGTAGTATTTTTTTTCTTTCTTCAATCCATCTATTGGTGGCAATGAGAGACACTGTCTCATCTACTGGCAACCAAAACTAAATAAATAACTGACTCATGGGTCATTTTGTTGTTTCCCAGTAAAAAGATGCAGCCAAAAATCCTGAAAGTTTGAAATGGAAAATCATGTCACTTTCCAGCAAGATTAGTTTAGAGAAGTATTACATTTTAAGATGTAAGTCCCATGCTTTGGTTTTTGGTTGGAGGGTTTGTACCCATGATGTATTTCTCTTACAGACAGGAAGCCGCTAGCAGTAGGATTGGATGGCACTGAATCCTGTGGTTGAGATGGCCTCAGCCTTAAGGCAGTCTAGTGGTTGTCTCTTGTCACAGTGTGGTCACTTGGTTGAGGTGAGTTAACCATAGATTAACTCCTTATCTCCCCCACTGCATGGATTGTAGTCATTGTCCCATAGCCTTTGGGGCTTATGAGTTCCCCACCAGGGAAGGGACTGCAAGGGGGGGCATATTGCTTGGACATATACAACAGTGAGAAGAAACAACTAGCCCACATTTTCCTAGAAGGCATCTGGTTTCACTTCATATTAGAAGTAAAACACTTAGAAAATAATGTACACAGTGAGTGGATTGGCATTTCCTCTAATTATTCTGGATTCATGGTCACCAGCTCTCTGACATGTTAACGTATTAGAAATAGGAGAATGAAGCCAGGAAATTGTACTTGGTTATCCTCTCCCCATCCTGAGCAGCTTTCCATAGGTGATGGGCAATCCATCGGCTGAATTACAAATTTGTTTTTGAGCCCTCTAGGGTTTTCTTCAAGAAGTTAATATTTATCTGACCCTGGTGAGTTTAGCTCTTTGGGTGATCTTTTGGGGAAAAAGGTATCATGGCTGATATCACAATAAAGTAAATGATAAGGTCTGGGCAATTATAGCAGCAGGGGAAGAAAAAATTACATTTGGACCCAATCACAAAATTGTCATCTAGATTATGGTTGTCAAATTTTAACCGGAGCTGATGTTGCTGTTGGGGAAAGAAACAACTCATCATAAATCTCAGCGATTCTTTGACAGTTTTCAATTTCAATGGGAAGCATCATGGAAGTGAATTTGATAAAGGACTTGGCAACGAGGAAAAGGTTTCCTTTTTTTACCCCCTCTTGTCAATTTAGAGATCACCTGAGAATTTATAAATCTTGTTGAGTCTAAGATTTAAAGTTGTTTGCATAGGAACTTTTTATGCTGTAAGGATTTCACTTCAGAGGACATGGCATGGCCATTCTGCCCACCACAGAGTGGCTTTTGTGTTGTTTCTTCTAAAATAATTCAGTTGATAAATTAACAAGCTGTTTGTATGTAGACTGTATGTTTACTTGGTGTATTAGTTTGCTAGAACTCCAAGGACAAGCACCACGAAATGGCTCTTTGGTTGGCTTAAACAACAGAAATTTATAGTCTCACAGCTCTGGAGGCCAGAAGTGCAAAATCAAGGCGTTGGCATGGTTGGGTCCGTCTGAGAGAAGGGTCAGTTCCAGGCCACTCTCATTAGTTTGCAGAAGGCCCTGTGTGTCTTTATAACATCTTCCCTCTGCACAGGACTGTGCATGTTTTCAAATTTCCCTCCCTTTTTAAGGACACTAATTATATAAGATTAGACACCACCCTAATGACCTAATTTTAACTTGATTACCTCTGCATAGGTCTTATCTCCAAAAATGGTCACATTCTGAAGTACTGAGGATTAGGACTCCAATGTAGCCCTTTCTGGGGGACACAATGTAAACCCAGGACACTTAGGATGGGTTTAGGGTAGAGTGATGAAGATCATGGAAGGCCCAAAGTGCCCAGGCTGTGCCCTGGTGATGCCAAAATTTTGTCTGATTCTAGTGCCTACCTCTGAGACCTTGGGTTTGGGTGTGTAGTGTGGTGGTGGGCATCAGGCATTTAAGGGTATATGACTTTTAAGTGGTTGAAAACAATTTGGAATAACAATCCCTTTAGGAAAATGGTTATATGTATATTAAATAGCTTAAGAAAAACAAGAAAGTTATCTAGGACTGTTTTTCCTGCTGACAAAACAATTATGAACTTGGCCCATTTGAGCTCTGCCTACTATGGCCCTTTCACATCTTTTTTCTCCAAATCCACTTTTTTTTTTTTTTTTGATATTGCAACAGCTAACCATATGTCTCTGATAGACATCTAATTCTCACTGAATTAATGGGAGATTTTAGGCTTAATAATAACTTCCAGTGAATATTAAGATGTAATTATAATGCCTCTGTCTTTATATGACTCATGACTTTTAGGAGCTCATAGCATCCCAAGCATGGCCTCATTATTGTAATCCTCTTAACGTCACTTGGACACGAGTTATGAGTGTCACTACTTCCGCCTTGGGGGAGGAAAACTGAAGGAACAGAATAGGAAGTTCTATTGTCTAATGCCACAAAGAGGGACAGAAAAGGGCCACATTGTCCTTTTATTATATTCTTTATTCTGGAGAGTTCTCTGTTTAGCTAGATTGTCTTCCAAAGCAATGCTTATTCTCTATTTTAGCATCCTCAGTTGCTGTTTGTGCATGCTGGCTGGTGTCTGGGGCAGGAGCAGTTCTGGATGAATTGAGAAGAAAAAACGACAAATCTTCTATTATAATGCACTGTTTATTATTGGATCAATATGATCGATGACCACCTGTCAGATCTGTAACATTATCTGGGAACCAGCAGATGGAGCTGTTACAGATAGCATTCAGAGGTTTGTTTATTCTCCTAAGCACGTGTTTCCATCCTGGGGGAAATACCACTTCATTGTTAGAGCAGTGGGGTTGTTTGTAGCCAGATGTTGAGCACACCTTTTCTCTTGGCCTAAGTCCGCAGACCTGGAAGGTCATTTGGGTGCAGGGCCTAGGTTTTCACGTGTCAAAGGTAGGATGACAATCTTTTACCTCCCCCAGGCCCTCATGGCAGGAAGAGATGATTGCTATGAATGATAAGAATATTGGATATACTGTTTTCTGGAAACCTCACACTTAGACTCACAGAAGTGTTTACATAGAGCAGGCTGGAGGGGAGAAGAGAGACCTTGGTTGATGATGACTCATTTCATAAACACCGTGTCAATATTGATAGACTCCAAAGGATGCATATGCACAACGTCTCTTGGGATCTGCAGGGACCATTTGTCCAGGCGAACAGCCAGTACTGTTCATTCACGCTGGACACGGCAGATGCTTACTACTTGTGTTATGAGGGTGGTGGTGGATTACTCTCCCCATATTGCGCTTTTGTGGACGCTCAGAAAACTTGGTGTGCTCATGTTCCCTTTCCCATGGTGGGCATTTCTTTCCTGGAGAAGAAGGGGAATTTATTAACGGTTTTCAATACTATGTAAAAGACCATGAAAAGGAAGGGATGAAATAATTGTTGGAATTTTGGGGTCAAAAATGTTCATTTTATTCCCTTCTAGCTGACATCATTTTAAGTCCCCCAATTTAAATTATAATAAACACTTGATGAATGAGGGTTTTAAGATTATAGCACTTACAATTTAATTTAGAGCTAATATAATTGTTGTGTTTCAATCTGTTGTTGGAAATATTTCTAGAATGTACCTGTCCACATTCTTCCAAAGTGATTATAGGATACTAAAGATAATTGAACATTTTAAAAAGTATTCTAGGATCTTGCAATTTCTTGAGTTTTGCACAATTTTCAAAGACAAGAAGAATGTGATTAGACTGTGTTCTAATGCTGGGAGTAACCTAAATTTTCCCTCTTGAGGTGGGAGAAATAGACATTCCTGATATGAGCGAGTCTATCTTAATGATGGACTTTCACCTTTCTTTCAGAGGTGGCATGTCAAAAATTGGTTGGAGTTTTGATTAGTTCAGTTCTAGTCAATTGAAGTTCTGCTAAAGCTATGACTATCATTTGGGGATATCACTTCCCAAATGGTCTTAGAAGGAAAATGCATTTTTCTATTTAGATTTTTAAAAATTTATTTATTTATTATGACATTTTTTCCAAGGAGATAAAGTGCTTTGAAGGAGAATGACTTTCTCATTTGCATAAACTCCCATATAGATAGCATTGCAGCTACATTTACATACATACAAAATACATATGTTTGTAAAGATTTATATATAAATGTAATAGAATCATGCAGTATGCATTGCCCTTTCTGTCTTTTTTCACTTACTAATATGTCTTAAAGATCTTTGCACATCTCTCTATAATTCTTCTTAATGACTGCATAATATTCCACAGTTTCAATGCATTACAATTTCTTTAACTTATCTCCTAATAACGGACATTGGGTTGTTTCCAAATTTTCACAACAATAAGTACTGCAGCAAAAAAATCCTCAAAGGTACCACTCTTTGAACTCATAGGAGAGTATTTATTTAGAATAGTTTCCTAGAAGAACTATTTCTGGATTAAAAGGCTTAATTTAACATTTTTCTACATACTGCTAATCTAAGGCATTTATCTATGCATCCTACCTGCTGATCAATAATGTGTTTCCTGGAGAAAGTGGATCTTAAAAGAGAGGACTGATTAAATCTTCCAGTGTTCTGAACATCTCTTCATAGCATTTGAAAAGAACTCCCTACCCCTTTCCCAAAACCATGTCAGTTACTCTCTTCATTGCCTGAACCAGCACTGATTAATTACAGACAGTGGAGTGTACATTTACACTTCTTGGCACTTGCTCTGAGATAGCCAGTCTTACCATATTTTTTTGAAATCACCATATTTTTGTGCTATTAATAAGAACTTTCACTGCCCTTTCAAAGTCATTCTTTGAGTTTTCCTGTAAGGACCAGGATCTCAAGGGCTAGTGGTGGTGGGTGAAGATTCCACTAGGCACAAGCTCAGGTGAGGACAGAATTTCCAGGTGGGGATCCTGTGGGCCGTGGGGAATGGTATGGGAATGGTGCTGGGGAGAGGATCAAGAGCAGGGTGGGAGCACAGGTAGACCTGAGCAGGTGGCTCCAGGCTTTCTATGTGCTGCAGGGGACAGTGAAGAACCCAGGGGAGAGGGGGTTGCTTTGAAAGCAGGGAGTTTAAGAAAGGATATTGAAGAAATAAACAGGCTAGATAGGAGGCACCAGAAAAAAATGCCAAGAGGTAAAGGAAATGACAATACCAGGGGTTGGGAGGATAGTAATTCCATAATTAGGTGTGATCTGAGATCAATACAGTCCGTTTGTTTTGAGTTCACTTGTCCTTCACTCCAATGCTACTCTCTGGTGTTATTTATTGCCTGGCTTTTCAATACCTTGTTTGAGTGTGCAGTATAGTGTGTGTGTGTGTGCACATGTGCATTTTCCTGGGGAGTTTTTTAATGCAAAATTTGTAAGTTTGGGCTTTCAGAACATGGCAATGCCAAACAGAGAAGAGAAATTGCTTGCTGCCAACTCTGATATGCAATGACAGCTCTCTTCACTAGGGTCCAGTTTTCTAGGACCCAAAGATGTGTATAAATATAGCATCATGCTAGTTATGCAGCAAAACAGGGGTAAGGGGTGCCTCTCTTTCCCCTTATGTTAAAATGTTGGTAGTGCTATTTCTGGATATGAATAATACAGGTATATTGTGGATGAAAGAGTAAAATTCAGGTGAATTTTTATCATAAAACATGAATAGTTAAGGAAATTTCAAACCTGCTGCTGGCTGCCTCAGACTGTACTAGGCAAATAAACCAAAATGTTTATCTTAATGTATTTTAAGCAACTAAAGATGATTTCATCATCTTTTCCATCTGAAATGTTAGGTAGGGCACTGAGACTACCTTTTTAAAATAGGTAGACACGGAGATGCCTATCTTTGTCATTTAAAGTGTGGATCCATGCATGTTTTATGGGATTCATACTCTCCCATGGAATTTCATCTACTGGCCCAGAGAGGTTTCTTTAAAAAAAAAAACAGGAGAAGACCAGTGAGCCTGAGAACCTTGGTGACTTGTTGGTTTTCAAATTGTTTCTAAATTTAGCCAGACGTTCACTTTCTGCTATGGTTTGAATGTGTATCCCCTCCAACACTCATCTTGAAATTGATTGCCACTGTCATGGCATTGGGAGGTGGGACCTTAAGAGGTGATTAGGCCATGAGTGCTCCACCCTCATGGATGGGTTTAATGCCTTTAAAAGGGGCCTCTGGGGAGTGGCGCTCTCTCCCATCTCACCCTCTTGCCTTCCTATGTGTCATGATGTGGAAAGAAGCTCCTCACCAGATGCTGGTGGCTTGATCTTGGACTTCCCAGCCTTAAAAACTGTGAGAAAATGAATTTCCGTTTTTTAAAAATAAATTGCCCTGTCTGTGGTGTTCTTTTATAGCTGCACAAAATGGACTAAGACACTCTTATTACTGTGTTTTACTACAGCATAGCTCTCTACGAAGCGTGCCAAACCTGAAGGAAAGGTGTGCTCTGATGAACCTCTGACTTCTCAGCCAGGGAGGTTGTTTCACCAGGAGCTGACACATCTCTCACCAGGTCTCAATTCACCCAGCCCAAGTCGTTTTAGGTGAAGACGCTGTGTTTGTTCCAGGCACAGACACATATACGTGACTTGCTGTATTTCAAAATGGAAGGTAATGACATATGAGGATCAGGCACAAAACCATACTCCTGAGCCACTCAGAAGGTACTTTAGATGATGGAAACCAAATAGAAGCTGGGAGACTAAGCTCCCCACCCCCACTTACTAGTGGGCTGAGCAGAGTCACAGAGCACACACACCTGGGTGGAACAGATGGTGCCCTGGTACTATTGTTGTTTTACAGTCTGGCTGAATGGCACACTGAACTGTCAAGGACAACATGCAGACTGTTGCAGTTAAACAGGGGATTGTGTCCCCCAGGAAAGGTTTCCAACATCTTGGTGGAGTCAAGTATAGATCCTCTTCACAGTGGAAGGGAGGATGGCTGAGATTTTCTAAATGAAGTGATTTATATAATGACCCATAATGAATTATTTCCAGCACATTGTCTGCAGAATCATATTGCGTGAGCTTCCTCTTAGCAGCTTCCTAGAGGAGGAGAGCTACTGCTCGTCTGGATCTTGAGTTTCCATTGCTTACAGCAGCCAGAGTTGCCATCTGCATACAAAAGACTACATATTTTTTAATGTGACATTTCCAAAATATGACTACTGTGCAAAATTTTTGGGTGAAATATGTCTGATTGGCAAGCACACAACCTGTGTGTACGAACTTGGGAGGCAAACTGACAGAGAATTCTGGCAGGTTGTATTAATTCTTAACATGCAAAGACAGCCACATGTTGGAAGCTAATACTGTAGCAGGGCTGAAATCTGTTATTATTTCAGAGTATTAGCATTGTTTGGTGTAGAATAACTTAACCGTAATGACACATTGAGAAATCAATATGACACAAGAGCCAGTGTGCATTTTCTTAAAGATGAACTGGCTGATGGTTTTTAGCAATGTTTTAACACAAGGAATAAGCAAATTTCAAAAGTAAATGAATCAGAAACTGATAAGCATGTAATACATTTGTAGTACATAAATGATTTTGGTTTAGCTTGTGATTATCACCACATTGTTCTAGAAATGTATATTATGGTCTTTTACTTTGTGTTCCCATTATCCCACATGTCCACAGTTGTATGCATTTTATGTATTTTAGAGTCTTGTCACTCAACAGCAAGAAACTTAAATTTTCTTTTTGTAAAATACATTCAATTTAGTATTGTTTGTGAGATGGTATGAAAAGTTGAGGATGGAGAGAAAAAAAGGTTGGATTGTAATTTTAGTGACTGAAAGAGAAAATAACATCCTCCCCTATTCTTTTTCTCAAAGTGGAAGTAGGTTAATTTTTTTTGCTGTTAATTATAAGAAAATTAAATGCTTGTTAAAAGTAATTTAAATGGTGCAGAAGTATAAAGTAAAAGGTGGAGGTAATCCCACTCCACAGAAGATTACAACTATTAACAGTTTCATATATACATTTCTCAATTTTTGAATGCATCGATATGAGTAAACATGTATAAATAAAATAAATGGGCTTATTGAGAATCCACTGCTCTGTAAGCTGCTTTTCCATTTGACTAGATCTCTAGGACACCTTTCCATGTCAGCAAATACAGATCTGGCATTAAAAAAGATGCTCCATCATTTATTTCACTAGTCTCCTACTGACAGGTATTTGGTTGGTTTCAAATTTTCCACTTTTATAATCATTGTTTCAGGCATTATTTTGTACATGCATTAATGCATATTTTTCTGTTATATTCTCAGGATTAATTGCCACAAATGCTGTTGCTGGCGTGTCTTTTTTTTTTTTTTTTGCCTAAAAAATTTTAAGCAAAACACCTAAGTCTTAGGGTATACTTCCCTCTGATTACCTACATAGCAGATTGTACACAGTGAGACTGAATTCTTGGCTGAATTTCCCTGATCATCAGTGGTTGTGGGAGGCAGAATTCTAAGGTGGCCCCTAAGGTTCCGGCCTTCTGGTATACATAGCACTATGACCCCTTCCTTTGACTGTGAATATGATGGGATGTCACTCCTGTGATTGGGTTACTAACTGGTTAACTTTGCCTTCATCACAGGAAAGATTATCTGGGTGGGTCTGACTTAGTCACGTGAACCCTTTCAAAGAGAGTGAAGCATTGAAGATGCTCTCATGTTGACCAGCAAGGATGAAAACCACCACATTGGGAAGTGCCTAGGGGGCCACACTCTGGAAGGGCAGGAACCAGAGTGCCCTCTAGGAGTTGAGAGGGGTCTCTGGCCAGAGACTTCAATCCTACAACCACAAGGAAATGAATTCTGCCAACAACCAGTGAGTGCGGGCAAGAACCCTGAACCTCAGGTGAGATAACAGCCCTGACCAGTGTCCTGATTTCAGCCCTGGGAGACCCTGAGCAGAGGACCCCATTAATCCATACCTGGGTTAAGTTTTCTTGTTTAAGTTCCTAACTTAGTGATAATTTATTACACAGCAATAGAAAACTAATATAACAGCAAACACTGGCAGGGAGCTGACAGCATGTTCTCGATTTTGCTTTTAGCTATTATGCTTGAGAAGATGAAGCCTTCCCTGCAACTCATCTAGCCTGATGTGTGAGCCCAAGCCTCTGTGGTCATAGCCTTCTTCCTGGAGACCATAAATTGTGCACCTTCGTCCATAGTCCTGCCCGTCAGGATTCTCTGGAGAAGAAAAACCCAACTTTGCCTTCTCAATTCTTAGAGTTTGGGTCAGCTAATAAAAGGGACTTTCTTAGAGATTTTTGTTACCCCCGCAGTTTAAGATTAGTTAATTGACTTTACCTTTTCTCAAGATATAAATAACTAATTAATATCAGTATGTGCTCATGGATTCTTATTTTATTCTAAGGATTTTAACCTGCTATTATCATTATTCTTTTGATGCTCAGATTGTGCTAGATTTTTCCAGAGCATGCTCCTTCAGTCCAGCTCCAGTGTCATTTTGGACCATCCTCTTATTTTTTGAGCACTTCTTTATGTGTTCTGCCACAACAAATTACTTCAGACTCATCTGGTACTTTCCCTGGGACCAACCATTTCTATAAGGAACTCTGGTTCCATTTAGTGGAGAATGGTATTTAGAAACCAAGATCTGGGCAGTAGAGGTGCTCATGGCTTCTAAGCCTTCTTGAGCTATGATATTTCTTTTCTCTTTCCTTTCTTTCCTTGTTTCTTCCTGTCTTTCCTTCTGTTTTTCCATCCACCCATCTATGTCCTTATTTAAAAAAAATAAGTTCATCCTGAAACCTC
Source organism: Mirza zaza (assembly GCA_008750895.1). Taxonomy (NCBI): domain Eukaryota; kingdom Metazoa; phylum Chordata; class Mammalia; order Primates; family Cheirogaleidae; genus Mirza; species Mirza zaza. The sequence continues at coordinate 38,504 of VSMD01124516.1, forward strand.
CTATTCCATTCTGACTCCATAGAGTTCACTATTTCTAACTCCCTTCTTTAAAAGTGGGAAGCCTGGTGCTCATTATTTATTCATTTTCTCAATCCCACATAGTACAGAAAAAGCTTCAGTATTATAAACACATATCACTGAGATAAACAAACATTATAATTAGAGTTCAATATTTATTTAGGTCTTTTTGGTTATAAACTTAGGGCAAATATATCACTGCATTCAAAATTACTTGGGTTAGGGTTTTATTTTTTTTTAATTAAAATGTTTTTCTTCTCCCAGTGTGGTTATGTTATCCATTTGAAGTATAATACGGTTCATTTGTTTCTATTTGGCTTATCCTGTTTTAATTTATTTTTTTGTTTTTACAAATTATTCTTTTTATTCTTATTGAGCAGAAAATAGTTCAATAAGAAATTATCCCCAAGTGAGATGTGCACCATCTGGGGGATGGTCACGCTGGAAACTCAGACTTGTGGGGGGAGGGGGGAAAGGGCATTTTTTGAAACCTGAAAATTCATACCCCATAATATGCCAAAATAAAAAAAAGGAAGAAATGATCCCCAGACATCCTTTTTGCTCCAGAAACTGAATTCTAGGTCTAGCAATCCTCTTGATCTCAAATGGAGTATCCTTGGGAAGGTGTGGTGGCTCCCCAACTATTCCAGGGCAAGCTCCCCAAACCCATTTGCTCACCATGTAACCCTAGTAGAAGTCTGCTGCAGAACTGGTCTTATTCCCAGGAACATCCTTATGGTGGAGGGACAGGCCATACTTCTTACTTCTCATTAAAAAACACAGTGCCCAGATGGATATATATTGATACAGTATCAAAGTAGAAAGAGCAAGCGAAAACTGCAAAGGGAAATGTAGAAAACACAATGATATGGAATAGCTCTGCCAAATCTCTCCAATCAGATAGAAAGGATAACAAAAAATAAGAATCCTGGATTGGATGTGGGATTAAAAAAATTGCTTTGAAGGAGAGTATTGGGAAAACTGAAATGTGAATAAAGATAATATTAGATATATTTGATATTATACGACAGTATTATATCAATATTCAATTTCCTGAATTAAATATTTGCCTGTGGTTTATAGAGACAGTTTTTGTTCTTAGGAGACATATGGTGAAGAATGTAGGGGAAAAGGGTCATTATACCTGCAACTTACTCTCAAATGGTTCATGCAGACTCATACACACACACACATCCACACACATCCACATCTGCACATACACATATACATACATACGTACACATAAACATATATATACACACACACACATATGCACATACAGTTACACATATACACATGTACACACACACACTCACAAAGAGCAAAGTATAAGTACCTGTAAAGAGTATATGGCAGTTCAATGATACTATTCTTGTAATTTTTCTGTAGTTTTGAATTTTTTCAAAATAAAAAGTAAAAACATTGATAATTAATAAGACAGATCAATTTTATATATGATAGATCAGGCACATTATACATCTATGTCAAAATCTCTATACTTTTATTCAGACACTCATGTAACAGTGAAAAATGGACCAGATCTTAAGCTACAAAGAAAACTTCCGTAAATAAACTCCAGAAAGAAAGTAAATACTTTCATTATTGAACAAGAAAGAATGAAAATCAATAGAGTATTCAAGAAGTTAAGCACATGAACAAAACGTCTAAATAAAGCAGAAGGGTGGGATTAATGGAGATGAAAAATCAGAAATAAGGTGAATCAGTAAACAGAAAACCAATCATGTGGAAAAACAAACACAGTACTGGTTCTTTGAAATAACCAGTGATATAGACAAACTGTCACTGGCTTAATTTAAAAATGCAAAGTTATGGGATAATCCCACTTAAAGGAGGGCAATAGGAAACCTACTCACAGCAATGAAGAAAAATTATACTAGAATCTCAAGAGTTGTCAAAAGTCATTTAATAAATTTTAATGTCTGTGTTAGTGAGGGGCCCTGAGACTTAAGTTTCTTTAGTTGCATGCAAAAGCCACCTAACTCCACCTCTGGATTCAGAGGAGCTGAGAGAAACAATTCAAGGGAACGCCTAGCATAGAGAAGTGATTTGCCCGAGCCAAGAGAACTGCAGGAGAGAGTGATTGGGGCCCCCAAAGCAGAGGGAATCTCCAAAGGACTCAAACACGTGCCTGAAAGAGAACGTCCAATTCATGTTTGCCAGGCCAAGGGCAGAAGCGACTAGCTGAGTGACTTTCCTCTTCCATGCACCCTGACCACACTCACACAGCTGGGCTTCAAGGAGGAAGGACTGGTCAAAACAGCAACCAGGAAGAGGAGGAGGTGAGTACAGCAAGGTAGAGAGAGCAGGGCCACCTACACCCCTCCCTGAAGGCAGGCAGATGAAGCAACAGAAAGGTGGGTAGAAGCCTTATTATTAACAAAGTGAAAGCTTTAGATAAATATCTTGGACTGGACATGCTGATTTATGACAATGAGACTCTGTGGCTTACAAATCTGGCTAAGTTTCCATTCATGGCAAGGAAGGATTTCCCTCACTGAATAAAGTTTACAGGGTCAGTGGGAGACAAAAATAAAGTGTATTTTGATAACATTCTTCTCTCAATTTATCTCTCTCTTCTCCCATTTTACTATAAGTAGCATGAAGAGACTAGGTGATACCTTCAACTCTTTTCTTGGAAATCTCTTTAGATAACTAAGTGCACCAGCTATATATTGTGCTTTCTAGATAACTGCAGATGACAACTTTGCTACTTTTTCTGCCGCTACATATTAAGGACCCCATGCCTCAAGCTTCTAAGAACATGTTCCATACTCCTTTTTAATCCCTTACCTGCATGTCTTGTCCTCAAAGCCTGGATTTCTATTAACCAGACTGTTCAGGATTTTTCTACCATGTCACTCGAAACCCTTCCAATTTCTGCTCACTGTCTAGTTCCAGAGCCCCTCCCACATTTAAATTATTTGTTATGGTAGCACCCCACTTCCGAGTACTAAAATCTATATTCGTTATCCATTGCTGCCTAACCAATCACACAAACTTAGCATCCTCTAATAGCATATTTATCCCCTCACAGTTTTGAAAGATAAGGGATTCAGGCATGGCCCAGCTGTATCTCCTACTCTCGGGTTTCTCACAAGTCTGAATCCATGAGACTTGTGAGAAACGGGGCTGGGGTCTCATCTGAAGGCTCAACTGGTGCAGATCTACTTCCTGGCAGGTGGGTGTTGGTAGAATTCAGTTCCTTTTGGATTGTTAGCCTGAGGGTCCCAGTTCTTGGCTGGCTATTGGCCAGAGGCCACCCTCAGTTTCTTACTATGTGGGCCTCCCCAACATGGCAATTTGCTTCATTAACAACAAGGAGGCCGGGTGCGGTGGCTCACACCTGTAATCCCAGCACTCTGGGAGGGAGGCGGTGGATTGTTCAAGGTCAGGAGTTCGAAACCAGCCTGAGCAAGAGTGAGACCCTGTCTCTACTATAAATAGAAACAAATTAATTGGCCAACTAAAAATATATAGAAAAAAATTAGCCAGGCATTGTGGCACATGCCAGTAGTCCCAGATAATCAGGAGGCTGAGGCAGCAGGATTGCTTGAGCCCAGGAGTGTGAGGTTGCTGTGAGCTAAGCTGACGCCACAGCACTCTAGTGTGGGCAACAGAGTGAGACTCTGTCTAAATAAACAAACAAACAAACAACAACAACAACAAGGAAAAGAGTCAGCTATGAGATAGAGTCACAATCTCATATTATCTAATCATGGAAAGACCATCCCATTGCTTTTGCCATATCCTATAACTTTACAGGATGAAGTTTTATAAGTGGCTTCTGATAAAGAGTTGAAAATAAATTTTCAAAACACAGCTTCACTTCCTTTGGGATAAAAATTTAAAGTGAATACTATGAATTTATTGAAATTGTTTAAAGTTCTTCTCTTCAATTCCTAAAAATGTATCTTTGTGGACTGGTTTCTCTACTGTGAATGTCATTAAAGCCAAGCTAGAAACAGTTTAGCTATATTTTATGCCCTGTTGTCAATGCGATCTGGGTCATATATGTTACCAAGCAAGAAGAAGGCTCATTTGTTGTATTAAAAACCTTACATATTTTGTTTTGTTTTTGTTTTGGTTATCTATTGCTGTATAACAAACTACCCCCAAAACTTAATGGCTTACAATAAAACAACTATTTTATTATATCCCATGATTTGTTATGTTAGGAATTCAGGTATGGCTCAGCCAGGCAATCTCTCTGTTTTATCAGACATTGGGATCTCTGGGTAATAGCATGGGATCACTTGGGGAGTCCTAGACATTTTCACTTAAATGCCCAGTGCCTTGGAGGGATTGGAAGGAAGACTGGTCTCCACACCAGATATTAACAGAATCAAGGTCTTTCTTCGTGGTTGCTCCAATAAGGTAACTAGACTTTCTACATGGTGGTTTAGGGGTCCCAGAGTGAGTGTTTCAAGAGACAAAAGTAGAAATTTCCAGTCTCTTGAGGTTTAGGCCCAGAAACTGGTGAAGTGTGACTTTTCCCGCATTCCACTGGTCAGTGTGGTCACAGGGCTTGTCCAGATTCAGGGGAAGGGGACACAATCCCACTTCCCAATGGAAGAAGTGTCAAAGAAGGTATGTCCCACATGGATTGTCCCTCAAGTTTGACTGCTGAGCAGCAGAGAATTATGAGTGTAATTGCAATTTTATATTATAATTGCCTATGTACATCTTCAAAAGAACATGTCCAGTGTTATAATTCTTTTATTTTTTTTTTCTCATTATGTTTGTTTTGATGGTATTTGTTGAAATGTACTTTTCTGTCTGATTAATCTAAAAATAAGGTGTGGGCTTGGATTTTGTTTGTCTTTTTAATTTCATTTTTCTGTTAATTTATTTGTATTGTATTTTACAAAAGCATTGGTCTAAGGATGATTGAAAAATTTTGAAAACCCTGGTCCTTACCCTCAGAGGGTTTGCATAGGGCTGTTAGAGAAGATATGGTTGTTAAATTAGTGAGTGATATACAGACACTCCTCAACTTACAATGGAGCTACATCCTGACAAACCCATCTTAAAGTTCGAAAATCATTAAGAGGAAGCCGTAAGCCATGCACAGGCTGTACCAAGTGGGGTATCAGATCAATTGGAACAGCAGGAAACTGCTGAGAAGGATGGGATCCAGCCCTGGGCCCTTCCCCAAGCTGAGTTCTTTGGGTCCCGGGGGTCCACTCAAGGTAGGGATCACTTTTCCTTCTCACCGATATAGGATTCACCCAGCAAAGCTGCAGGGTGCCTCCCTCCCAGAGCAGTTGCTTTTTTCCAAATCATCCTCCCAGAGGGATGTCTGTCCACTGTCAAGTCGTGAATTGTCCAGCCAAAGAGAGAGCCACTTCCAATTGGTACAGATATCCAGAGAAACTTGTGATAGCCATAGAAATAAGAATCCCCAAAGGCCTTCATGATTGGGACAACAAAGAAAAAGATACTCAGAGTTAAATGTTTGCATCTGCATGGTTGCAAACCAGCAGCACAAGTGCACAGTCGAGATGACATGTGGAAAAGGGGCTTTAGCTGACAGTAAGGTCAACATAAGTCAACATGCTTCCCCCTCCAAATTAAATTTAAAAAGACAATGTGTTCTTAGATTCCATTTATGGAAATTCATATCTGGAACAAAGGAAGTGAGAGTTCCACTGTATGCCACCCTGCTGAGAAAATGTATTCGTCAATTATTAACGGAACACCTCCTGGGTAGATGCTGGGAATACAGAAATGAACGACACAACGCCAGCCCTGGGCACGCTGCTATGTCTCTATTACTCAGAATTTTGTATTCCTACTTTGGATAACTGCAGAGGGGTTCAGTTCTGATGCTACATTTCCCTTACAGTGAATCCCTGGGGACAGAACTGGGACATGGAGGACTCAGATGATCACATATAAATGGTGTGTAAAGAGACGAAGGTAGCCAGGTGTGGTGGTTCACACTTGTAGTCCCAGCTACTCCAGAGGCTGAGTTAGGAGGATCGCTTGAGCCCAGGAGTTTGAGGCTGCAGTGAGCTATGATGACATTACTGCGCTCTCACCTGGACAACAAGATGAGACCCTGTTTCAAAAAAAAAATATATATGGACTATACTTTTATTTCTATAATTACATACATCATTTGTATAGTTCGTCACTAGAGAAGTTTCTCTGAGCGTGTAGAAAGAAACTATGAAGAGGAGGTGCAACATTCTTTCCTGAGGGTGAAGCCAGTTCTTGGTATGGCTTCACTGCAAATGCCATTTACCATTTCTTCTCTCCCTTGGGGTAGTGAGAGGGAGAGGATGCTGTCTGAGTGGTTTCCATTATTAAATAAATAAATAAATTGACCAATAAATAAACGAACGGAGGATGTTCTTCTTGGTGAAGAAAAGAGAGGAGACACTTGCTCCTGTTTTTGTTTTTAAGGTCCAAAACTGGGCTGACTAATATAAAAGCCACTAGCCACATGAGGCTAGTTAATTAAAATTAGTTAAAATCAAATAAAATAGAAAATTCAGTTCCTTAGTTGCAGTAGTTCCATTCCAAGTGCTCAGTAGCCACATGAGCCCGGTGGCAATTGCGTTGGGCGCACAGATGTAGGTCTTTTTCATCATCCCAGGAAGTTCTATTGGAAAGTGCTGGAAAGGCTCCTACATGGGAGAGGATTTACGAGACCCACGCTTTGTTTAGATTTAAGGGTTGAAATGATGCTGATAAATAGTTGAAAATTTGAGCAGGATGGATTTTAGCTTTGTATTAGCAAAAACTTCTGAACAGAAATAGCTGTCCGGAGACGCTTTGTGGGCAGTAAATCCCCGTTACTGTAAGAATTCAGCTCAGGGCTGGCTGGTCATTTGATTCAGAGTCTCTCATGTAATTGCTTTGGCTTTTTCCCCCCGAAGGATTCTCTGTGTGGTGAAAGAGCAGCATTCTACCACATGCTGCTCTGTTCCAGGCGCTCAGCCCCATGCTTTCCCCATATTGTCACATTTGTGGTTTCAGTGCAATCCTGCAAGTCAGGTGATACTATTACCTTTTTACAGGTGAGGAGACAGAGACCCAGCAAGGTGAGTCACTCAAGTTCTGGTAAGTGCATGAATCAAGAGATCTAGATTTGTCTGATCCCAAAGCTCGTGACCCATACATTTTCATTTTAAACTAGCATACGCTCAATAAATACTGGGTGATTGAACAAACTGCACCAAGCAGACACATTAGTTACTAAAAACCAATTTTCTTGTGTGGCTTATGCATCTCAACCAAAGTAAACAATGAATTATATATGGAAGAAAGGAATATTAATGGTAAAATAGTAACATTGGTTAATAGTTCTTGGTAAAATTAGAGTTTTTTTCTTTTTGTCCTTTTTTTTTTTAAAAAAAAACAACCCATATATCATTGTTTATTCAACAAACAAGCTTTACTTAAAAGTGTAATATGTGCACTGAGATAACTTAGTGTCTACAGAGAGCATCAATTAACTATTGCTATTTTAAACACCCCAAAACATAGTGACTTACAAACAACAGTGAGTTATTATTGTTCATGATTGTGTAGGTTGGCTGCAGGTTTCCTCGCTGGTTTCTCTGAGGCTTTCTCATGCAGCTGGATTCAGGTCGAAGTTGGCTGGGCTGGGTGGCCTCGCTCATGTGGCCAGGACTCAGACCTGACTGTCAGCAGGGGCGCCTACCACAACATGGCTCTCACTTTCCAGCAGGTTCCACCCACTTCCTTATATCGTAATTTCTGGCAGCATTCCAAGGGAGTTCCAAGAAGGCAAGGGTGGAAGCTATACGTTCTCTTGAGGCCTAAGCTCTGGTACATGCCACATTTTGTGGACCAAAGCCAGCCCCACTTAAGGGATGGAGAAATAGACTTTACCTTTGATGGGAGGAGCTGCAGGATATTATAGCTATCGTTTTTTCTTTTTCTTTTTGTTAACCTACCATCCATAGCAAAGCATGCATTTAAACTTCGTGGAATAGGGGCAGAGAATAGTCTAGGGAGTGTCTCAAATACCATCCAAAATGCTGCATTAATTTCCTTGTGGTCTGTGGATGATTTATTCGGAATTCTCATAGCTGCCACACGTAATGTTTTTGCCTCTGTGTACATCCAGTTTTTGTCCTGTGGTGGCTAAAATATAATCCTGAACTCACTCAAATGTCCAGGCATTTTACTTTAGAATGATTATGCTCAAGTAGAAATGAAGGACCTCTGAATGATATTTTCAGGCAGGGTTGGTGGTTAAAAGATAAAAGAAATAAAAACTTGATCAAGGAAGCAACCCAAAGTCCGTGTGGATGAATGGATAAGGAAATGGATAAGGAATGGATAAGGAAAATGCGAGGTATACATACAATGGAATATGATTCAGCCTTAAAATGAAAGAAATTCTGTCACATGCTACAACAGGGATGAAACTTAAGGACATTATACTAAATTATGATATATTTACACCAGTCACAAAAAGACAAATATTGTATGATTCCACATATACGAGACATCTAGAGAAGTCAAATTTATAAAAACAGAATGTAGAATGGAGGTTGCCAGGGGCTGGGAGGAGGGGGCAATGAGGAGTTGTTGTTCAATGGGTACAGAGTTTCAGTTTTGCAAGATGAAAGAATTCTGCAGATCTATTGCACAATGATGTAGATACACTTAACACTATGAACTTTACACTTAAAAATGATTAAAACTGAATTTTATGTTGCTTTTTTTAACCACAATTAACAATTAAAAAATGAAAAAGAACTTGATCAAGGAAAACAACTGTAGTGTTCTTTTTCAGAGCTCTCATCACAGAGCACAGCTCGCAGCCCCGGTCTACTTCTGCGCTTTTAGCTTGGGAGGCCTTGCTTCTCAGTGAGAGCAGAATCGGAGACCCTTTGAAAGAGGGAAGTGAGTAATATCTGGAGAAGATCAGGTTCCCATCGTAGGACAGCTCTGATGCAGCCTGTGTGGATTGGTTAGAGCAGTTCAGTTAGTGAGCCATTCTATGTTGACCAGAGGACTGACTTTGCACCATTTATCTCAGCCACATTGCAGCGTAGGCAAACAACTGAGCTCAGTGCCTTACATATCACCTGCCAATCATAAAATCAAAATCTTTCAGTTGCTAACCATTTCATCTGTTTTTGTCCCAAGAATTTGCAAATCCTCTTCCTTTAATCAGAAGTTTCTAGAAGTTCATTCACGAATATTCTGTTCATGAATATTCATAGGTAATATTCTTGTTGAGATCACCTTAAGATTAAGACAATGGAAATATCTTTCAGCAACTTCCTTCTTCTATGTCTATAGGTTGCATAACTTGAAGTGTGTTGGAATCTCTGTTAGTAGTGAATTCACCTGACTGCTGGGGAAGATGTTAATAGCGATTTTTTTCTTCCGTATAACGAGAAGTCTTGAGTAGGTAGTGAAGGTTGGGTGGAGGACATTTCTATGTTTCAATTCCACCACTTCTAGGGGCTTTGGAATATGAGCTCATTCTTACTGCCTTGTGGTTACTGAATGGTCTCACAATTGCTTTCCAGGCAGGGAGAAAGGGGACACATTAAATGGCAAAGAAATGTACCAGCTGAGCCTGTGTATTCATCAGGAATGCAAAGCTTTTCTGGAAGCCTCTCCTAGAAGACATCTCATTGGCCTGTAGCAATGTGGCTGGAGAGAGGTGGGTATGGGGATTGGCTGACTTAGTGAGTTAACATGTTTACTACAGTTAGTCATCAACACCTTCTTAAAGGGGTGCACATCCATACAATGCCCACCCTCCACACACCACTGTTCCTCAAGCTGGAAATGGAGCTCCACCCTCATGGCAGGGAAGCTCCTGTGAACTGCCAGCCCAGGCCTACCATCCACTTCCCAGGTCCTGCTCCCAACAATTCCCTCTCCAGTGATAAATCCCTTACATACAGAGGAGATTTTGCATGCATGTATACCATGCCTTGCATTTTGCTTGTGATTAATATATATTTGTGAATTTTCCAAAATAATTGGATTCCTTTCCTCTCTTAAGACAATTCCAGATTGTTCCAGGGATGGACATCAGGAATGGAAAATGGGAGAGCTTCTGCTGGAACATGGGAACACTTCACTTTTCTTCCAGGTGGCAGAGAGAGCAACACAGCCTTTATAGAAGGTCCCTTTTATGGCAGGAGGCTAAATGCGTTACGCCTCTCCCCCCAGCTTCCCTCTCTTGCTGGGTCTCTGTTGCAGGCAGACACACCCAGAAGCTGACTTGGTGATAGAAAGGACTGGAAAGACACAATCTCCAACATTCACATGATGAAAATCACAGGGCTGTCTAAATAGCGGGGTTATTAATATATAATATATGTGTCCTTTTCTCCTCTTTCTGCTTCGTCGTGGTCAGGAGGGTGGTAGAGCAGTCTGGGTGCAGACAAAGCTCGGGAATGACGAATTTCGTGCTGAACTTCTAACCATGATCGCAAGGAGGGACAGTCACTCTCCAGGGCGCTTGTTTTGTTCTCGGGTCCTGATGAGCCGTCCAAAGCCTGCAGAGCTGCCCGGTACAGGCGGAACCCGGCTGCCCGGCCGGGGTGATTTTGCCCAGGGCCTCTGGGAACCACAGGCTGATTTGTATGTTCTCACTGTAACAATTTCTGAAGCCTCAATTTCTGAGGTCTTCCATGGCACACTATAATTTCAGGATTGACAATGATGCTGACAAGAGTGAAAAGAAAAATATTTAGGGAAACAGGAATTTCTCTCAACCTTTATTTTGACATTCAGCGGTAGATGATGGATGTTTTAAATTACTCTTGATAAGAAGCTATCAGTAGGAGTTATTTTGTTTCACAGATACCTGGCAGGTCAAAAACATACTCAAATTGAACAAATATTCTCAAATTAAGTATGAGGAATAGTAAGCGGAGTAACTCATACCGCAGAGAGGAACAGAAGCACATCTGCAGCTACAGTGCTCAGGGGAGCCAGACCTGCATCTCGCATCAGAAGAGACAGTTGCGGGGGTCTTGCAAATGGGAATCAGTTGCTCAGTGGTCTAATTTAGGAAAAGGTGGGCAAAACCCACTGCCCAGGTTGCCAGGAAGCCGGGAAGCTTGGACTGAAGGAACAAGTCATTTGTAGGACTCTTTGGTTTCAAATTTCTTTCACAAGTCAATCTCTCCAAGGCCTTAGTTTCCCTGTCTATAAAATGGGATGGTAATATCCTCATTGTTGCTGTGAGGGGCAAAAGAGGGCATGTACATGAAACTGCCTCAAAAACTGTGATGCATTATGCAGATGCTCTTGTTTGAATAAATAATATTTGCGATAACAGTAAAGATAGTAGATGTGCCTCCTTTGAAAACCATTTGCAACTTCCAACACAGCTTCCACAACAGCTGTTAGAAGTTGTAAATTATATATACACTATTATTTATAAATAATATTCACTGGGCAAACATTTATCGAGTATCTACTATGTGCTAGGTATTGTGCTTTGTGGTAAAGACATAAAACCAGTGATCATTTTCTCACTGAAAGTTCCTACAAGTTATTCCTATAAAGTTATTTGATTAAAGTGTGTGCAGACTTTTAAGACTTTTTATGTGTGTTAATCAAAGTTTTCCAGAAAGGCTTACTCCACCATGGTTTATGAGGAGTGATGGTTCTTCTTTGAGAATACAGAATATCATTTGAAGTTTTTGTGCCAGTTTGGTTTATATTTTAATTTTAATTTATTTTATTCCAAATGGACTTTTAAAAATATGCTTAATGAATTTTATTATTATAATTATATAAAATTAGTGCTTTGTATAGAGCTCCCACAACAAAAATAAACAAAAAAGAATATTGTCCCATCTCTTTTGTCCTTTGACGGATGATAATTCTCAAGAGCTGAAGGAAGGAAGGCTTGGGCTTTGGTGTGTGTGGATGAAACCCTAAAGGGAAGTCCAGGGAAGAAGGCCTCTAGGGGGCTGGGAGAAGGACCAGAGGGGGCCAAGGGAGACCCAGAGGTGGTATTTGCTAAGCTCTGGAAGTTTTTAAAAGTCAGGGTGACCTCTGAGCTTGGAACTGTGGACCACCCCAAATAATAGATGGTCACACTTGAAATTCAGATGCCCTGGTAAGCGCTGGTGAAAATACCTTTTAGTGGTGGCTACCCTTCCTATTTACTCTTTAAAAATGTTTGTGTGCGTGGTGGAGTACAGATAACATAAACTTTACCATCTTAGCCATTACTAAGTGTATAGTGCAATAGCACTAAGCACATTCATACCGTCGTGCAACCATCACCATCATCCATGCAACATTTTCATCCTCCAAAACTGAAACTTTGTACCCATGAAAGAATAACTCCCCATTCCCTGGTCCACTCAGACCCTTGCCAACTCCATTCTACTTTCTGTCTCTATTAATTTGAGTGCCGTGGTGGCATCAGCCTAGCTCACAGCAACCTCAAACTCCTGGGCTCAGGCAATCCTCCTGCCTCAGCCTCCCCAGTAGCTGGGACTACAGGCATGTGCCACCATGCTCGGCTAATTTTCCTATTTTTTTAGTGGAGATGGAGTCTCACTCTTGCTCAGGCTGGTCTCGAACCCCTGAGCTCAAACAATCTGCCCGCCTCGGCCTCCCAGAGCACTAGGATTACAGGTGTGAGCCACCTTGCCTGCCTCACAGTGTTCTTTTGTAACTGGCTTATTTCACTTAGCACAGTATGTTTAAGGTTCGTCTACTGCTGTAGCATGTGCCAGAATTTCCATTCTTTTTAAGGCTGAATAATATTTCTGTTTACTCTGAAGGCCCTTGTGAGGCCTATGAGGCTCCTGAGTTCGTGGATGTGCCTGTATTGTGCCCAACCTAAGACAGGACCTCAGGGATCTCATGGGGTCGAGCCACCCGCCCTCCACATGGAGGTGTCGGGCTTCACTGGTCCTTCTTCACTGTCCTCGATGTCCCTTCCCTCTGTGTCCCTGAGGAACCCAGCACTCTCCTTGACTCATCCTCGGAGGCCTTGCTGGGCTGAGATGTGACCTTGTGCTTCCTCTGAGCCTTATCAGAAGGCAAACCTGCGTCATTTCTCTGTAAAATGGGTTCTCTCCCCTTTTCTGGTGGTGGTGGTGGTGGTGGGGTTTAGAACAGTATATAAATAGCAAAAACAGGCACAAAGGCTAACCGGACAGGAAAATATCTATTCCCAGGTGAAAGTCCTCCTTTTCTGGAGCACATGTATACTAGGAAATACTACTCAGCCATGAAGAAGGATGAATTAAGACCTTTTGCAACAGTTTGGATGGAACTGGAGACCATTATCCTAAGTGAAATATCTAAAGAATGGAAAAACAAACACCACCTGTATTCACTATTAAACTGGAACTAACCAAGGAGCACACATTTGCACAGAGGAAGTCAAACTCAGTGGAAATCAAGCAGGGGGCAGGGAGGAGGACGGGATGGGTGAAAACCTACCTAACAGGTACAATGAACAAACAGTATCTGGGTGATGGGCACACTCACAACCCCGACTCAGACAAAACAAAATTGAGACACATAACCAAAAACATGTGCACCCCTGTAATATTTTGAAATAAAAAGAAATTTAGAGTTTGAGTACTTATTTTAAAAAAGAAACTTAAGTACGGCTCTTTAGAAGAGCTGGCGACTGAGATGGAATGGCTATTCTAGCACAGGGCTTAAAAAAAAATAATAGTTATTTTTGCCGCCTCGTCCTCCCATGAAGCTGAAATCGTTTATTTATACGGCTTCCACCGAGGTGTGAACTTTAAATTAAACACTTATAGTGTTATCAATTAATATAAGAGAAACCCATCCAGCAAGGGGAGCGGAGCCGGCTATAAAACCAGGTGGAATTGAATGCTTCTAAAAGGGGTTCAACAATGCAATCTTCATGTCCTGGACTCCTGCGGGATTTTCCTTGAACTGGTTCACGTAGTCAAAAGCCTTCCATTCTTTTCTGAAGGACAGTCGAGATCATTTTAATCATAATGGAGACTATATGCTGTGGAAGTCTTTAAAAGAATGAGCGGGAGAGTTTGCACGGTGAAGGATACATAACGGGCTGGCTTTCGAGCCTACATTAGCATGCACCACCTCTTGTCTGGAAGCGCAATGTCCCCTCAGCAAGACTCACGATAACTATGAAAAGTGAAGCGAGGCTGGAAGAGAGGCCATGGATGTTAAGCATGTTAACATTTCCATTACGTCTAAAAGCAGAAAATGGAACGAATAAAGCAGGTTGGGTTTTTTTTTTCCCCAGCTATAATGTATGCCAGAATGTCACAAGAACTCATTGTCTGCAGCAAATGCAAAAATATGGGCAATTCAGGCTGAACAATGGACATGTTGGTGATTCCATAAAAGCATCCCATTCGCGTTAAGTTCATCTGGCATGGTTTTACCCTTATTTTTTTTTTTCTCCCAATAAGGCTGTTTCTTGAATAATATGATCTTTAAAGTTTAAGCTGCACGTAGAAGGGCTTCTTCTTTCCCTTACTCCTTTCTCTGTTTCTAAAATGTAAGAAGCACAGAATAAAATACAACGGAAGCATCGTATTTGTTTTTCCTGCCTCCTCTCCCAGGCTAAGCGCAGTTGTGATTTTGATGCAAATAGCTTAGTAATTTTCACCAGAAGTGGATGCAGGGCGTCTAAGCAGCCTGTCTGCTCCGTGGTACTATTAGGGCTCTTTTCCTTCAAGGGGGACTTGTTCCCATGCCCTGGTGTTGGTCCAGCACAGGCAGGGCTGGGGACTTGCTGGGCCACAGGGTAGGTGGTCTAGGAGCCAAATTTGCACTTGGAGGGCAGGCCTGGTGGTCTTTTTTGTCTCCTCGTGATGTCTTGCTCTTAGAGGACTGGCCTTTCGGGCCTGAGTCCTTGAAGAAACTCAGAAGTGATTTTGGCCTGGAGCTGACATTTTCAGAGTGAACCAGCTTGAGGAAAGGATGGCAATGTGAAAGGTTTGGCTCTCCCTGTGGTTACAGAGGGGGAGTCAAAGAAGACGACATTTGAGTTTTCAGGAGCCTTGGTCCTGCTTCTTTTGGCCCCTCATTGGAAATGACTGCCAATTCACAGCGAAACAAATTGTGACAACCCTCCCTTCCTGGGTCACTCACCCCTGGCCCTCAGAGCTCAATGCTGGCATAAAGTATGACGGCTTTTGACATTAGGCACAGGGCATCAAGCCACAAAAGGGTCATCTATCTGTCTCAAAGAACCAGAAACTTTGGGTAGACCCATACATATACCTACACAAAACAGCATGTTTTCAATCCCAAAAGAAAACCAGTCTTTCTCAGTTCAGTGGAGGTTGGTTTGACTTCCTCATGCTCATTTTCTTACCTCTGTATTCTTTCTTTCTTTCTTTTCTTTCTTCTATGCTGATTCTTCTTAGCCTTGACTCATGAAATATGGCAAGGCTCAAGACTGCCCTTAACTTTCTATCCTTTCTTCCTGTGAAAACAACTTTCTGAAGTCTTTCTTAGGCCTCAAGCTTGAGTATGCAAGATGAGTTGAAGGCTGAAAGAGTAGGGAAGCTGAATCAGTTCAGAAAATTTGTTAATTTAAAAGGTATTTCATATTTTACTCAAACAGAAAATGACAGAGAACCATGTACTCATCAATTAATCGGACTGATGTTGGTATTTGTCCCATCTTTTCTTGGGTCTCCCATTCTCTGAAGCATTCTCTCTCTCTCATACATGCACACACCCCGTTCTCATTATTATACTGCTTACGCTCTGTAACTTTGGTTTGTATTAAAATCACCTGGAGAAATTGTGAAAAGGAAGGTCTAGAGCCCCAAATCCAGGGAATTTGATTCAACAGCACTAGGGCAGAGGGGAGGAGAATCTCGTCTCTCCTCTTTTTCCTGATAGATTGATTGTAAGTGGGCAGTGAATGCTAGCTTTTAGTAGTAACAGTAGTTGCAGCGATCTTTCTTTCTTTTCCATAAACCTTTTTATCTTGCAGTAATTTCAGATGTACAGAGGGGTTGTAAAAATAATACAGGGAGTTCTGTTTGCCCTTCACCCCACTAACCCCAGCGTTAACATTTTATATAATCATAGTACAACAATCAAAACCAGAAACTTAGCATGGGCGCAACTCTAGTGACTGGACTACAGGGTCTCCTTGGATTTCCCCAGCTTTTCCGCTGTGCCCTTTCTCTGTTCCAAGGTCTAATTCAGGATCCCACAATGCATTCACGGTCCTGTCTCTGTAGCGTCCTCCAATCTGTGATGTCCTCAGTCTTTCTTTGTCTTTCATGACCTTGACAGTTTTGAAGAGTACTGGTCAGTCATTTTGTAGAATGGCTCTCAGTCTGGGCTCATTGCATGTCTGCTTTGTAACAAGCACCCAGGAATTTCTGATGCAGAACACGTTTTGAAAGCTGTGCTTTATTCCTGGTTTTGGACCAAGCTCTTTCCAGGTTGTTCCCTGTCTGATGCACAAGCATAAATCAAAAGCAAATCCATCCTCCAAATTCAGGAGCTCTTCACCATTGAAGATATTCAAAAGCATGTGTTCTAAGTCTTGACATGTTTGAACAATTCCAGTGACAGACCAAACACATAGCTTTCTATAGTGACTGCTTTGCACTCTTCAGGGATGTGAGATGGGACAGGATGATATAGCTTTTTAGAGACGAGAGGGACTGGAGAGATGACCTTATTCTTTATTTTTTATTTCTTTGACAGACCAGGTCTCTTATGTTGCCCAGGCTGGACTCAAACCCCTGTGTTCAGTGGATCCTCGTGCCTCAGCTTCCGGAGTAGCTGGGACTACAGGCATGCACCCTGCTAGAGCTTACCTAATTCTATCTGGCTTCATTTTACCCATGAGAAAACTGAGGCCTATTATGGTGACATGATTTGCTCAAGGTCTTAGAACGTGTTGTTGGAAGAAACGGAAATAGAAACCAGGTTTGCTAATTTTTAGACTCATGTCTCCCCCATCCTCAATTCCGCCTTTCTCCCTCACCCTCACTGTTGTTTATAAATAATCTCATGAATAATCTCTTCATCACACCTAGCAGGAGTGATAGGCTTGTGACTCTCCCTGGGCTGGCCCGGGGGCCCGAGTGGGCCTGTGTCACCCACAGCACCTACCTCCGATCTCGGCCACCCCTGCCTCGCTCAGATCCTACTCACTGTGCCTGCCGCAGTACCTCGCTTTTGCAAAGCAGAGCTTTCCCCCCGAGTTGTGGGAGCTTTCCTTAACCCAGCACAGCTGCGGGGTTGTTCACGGTGTCGAGAGTGACTCAAACAACGAGGAGTGTGAGGCAGGTAAGTGTGGCACCCTCCCGTCCTGCAAATGGGCAACGTGAGGGGTGGTTCTATTTGGCAATGCCCCGGGAATTGAGTCTGGTCTGCATGAACCAAATTATTAACGCACGTTTTACTGGGCCTATTCCCGCCGTTGCATCCCTGCACTCCTGCGTCCTGGGGTCCCCACACGTAAGCTGTCTGCACCCAAGTCCTGATCTCAGGCGCCGCGTTTGCGGGAACCCGAGCTGAGCAAGGTGAGCTCCCGTGGCCTAAAGGTCTGGCTGTGTCCTGCTCAGTCAATTGTGGCTGTGCAGGAAGATGCACCCTGGGGGGCCAGATCTCTTTTATTTTGGGGGGAGGGTGGGTCAAGCTTACTGAGATGTAATTTAGCTACAGCACGATTTGCTCTTTTTAGTGTGCAGTTATGTGAGTTTTTGACAAACGGCTACAGTAGTTGGGTAACTACCACCAAAAACAAGACACAGCGCAGTTCCCTCACCCCACAAAACTCCTCCCCATTCCAGCCCCTGGAGCCCACTGACCTGCAGTGTAGCCTTTTCCAGCGTGCCATGTCAAAGGAATTCCACAATGTGCAGTCTTTTGAATCTGGGTTTCTTTTTCTTTCCATGAGGGATTTGAGATTCACTTACTCTGTTGCTCGTATCTGTAGTTTGTTCTTTTTATTGCCAAGTAGTTTTCCGTGGCATAGGTGAACAGGGGGCTCTCTGTTCACCTGTCGAGGAACATTTGCATTGTTTCCAGGTGATTATGAGTAAAACTGCTATAAACATTTGTGTGTATGTTTCTGTGTGAACATAATTTTTTGCATTTCTCTAGGGTACATACCCAGGAGAGGGGGACTGGGACACATGGTCAGTGCATGTTCATAAGAAGCTTCCAGACTGCTTATGTATGGGAGTTCCAGTTGTTCTGTGTTCTCGTCAGCACTTGGTATTGTCAGTTTTATTGATTTAGTCATTCCAATAGGTATCCAAGTGGTATCTCATCATGATTTTATAATAATTTGCATTTCCCTTATGACTAATGATGTTGAACATCTTTGGACTTATTATAATAGCTTCTTGTATATCTTCTTTGGTAAAGGGCCTGCTCAAAGCTTTTCCCCATTTTAAAAAATTGGGTGTTTGTTTTGATTTTTGAATTTTTCAAGAGAATTCAGAAATTTAGATTTTTACATGAAATCATCCGATTTTTAAAATAGGAACCAGTTTAAGAGATTTAGAGAGATTGGATGGCTTCTACAAGATAACACAGTCTTGGTTTATCAATCCCAAATTTTCTGAATCTAAATCCAATGTGGTTGGGCAGGTGGGAGAGGGGAGGAGGGGATGGGTATATACAAACACAATGAGTAAGAGGTGCAAAGTTTGGGGGATGGACACGCTTGAAGCTCTGATTCGAGGGGGCAGGGGGGCATGGGAAAAATATGTAACCTTAACACTTGTACCCCCATAATACGCTAAAATAAAAAAAATTAAAAAAAAAATCCAATGTGCCTGCCACTATACCAAGCTACCAAAATAAACAAATGCAGAACACAATATGGAACAGAAAACTTCCGCCTATGACCTCATTTTGTGAATTCTACTTTTCAGTCACACTGAGTATCTCAGAGGTGCCTGGATCCGAAACTCACTTGTTGAGTGGGCGAAACACTTTTACCCTTACTAGGATTTACCCAGTAATGAGACATGCAAATAATGCACTCAAAAATAGACTGTGGTCAAATTCACAGGGACAGAAGGTAGAATGGTGGTTGTCAGGGGCTGGGGGGAGGCGAAATGGGGAGTTTCATGGATAGAGCTGCAGCTTTGTAAAATGAAAAGAGTTTTGGAGATGGCTGGTGGTCATGGATGCATAATATGTGACTATACTTAATGCCACTAAACTATATACTTAAGAATGGTTCAGATGATAACTTTTACGCTATATGGATTTTACCACAATTTAAAATAAGCGAACATAACAAAAACAAAAAGAAATAGATCACAAAGAAACAAAAAGCTATTTTTATTGTTTTCACATCAATTGTGCAATACCTGAGCTGTCTTCTGATGCAAGACCATCACTGTGTCTTTGCTCCTGGGGACATCTCCAGACAGCACCTCTGGATTTTACACTACCCTCCCCAATGACCAAGGTTTCTTTAGGGGCTTTTATACTCACGAGTAACATTTTGCATTTGGAACCGAGGGTGTACTCAGAGAGGTGCCACGCTATAATCGTTCATGAAATGCAAGTCCGCTAGCTAGTGAATCCCGCATAGACATGGTTAAAAAATTATTGGACCCTTAAGGAAAGGGGTCTTAACAAAGCATTCCACCCACCTATTCAGTGGGGGAGGTGGGTCCAAGGGTGGCGACAATGATTTTCATGGATGTGGGTCAAGGCTTTGTGAGCAGATGCATCAGATTCGCCCGGGACCGTGGCCCATGGCAGGGCTGGGTTCAAGCATTCGGAGGGCCCCGCCTGAAATCCACTCTCTCATTATCAAGGAAACCACGTGTGTCCCTGGTCCTCCTTGAGAATCTGTGCTCAAGGTCATTATGGATGCTCTGTGATTGTGCAGGCTCTTTCAGGCCCACCCTTCTCACGTGACTGCAGGAGAAGCCACGGGGTCTCGTGTGCTCAAGGTGAGCTGGGTTTGTATAACCGGCAGTGACTGTTCAACGTGTTGGGGCCAGAACGTATTTCTTTATTTGCAATAAAGTGAAAGTCCCTAAGTCATCGGGTGGATCATCCTAAAAGAGAGGACCCTTCTATTTTATAGTTTTCCAAATAGGGATGGCAAAGCGGTCAAATATGGAAACTCTCTGTCCCTAGGCAGAAAAACAAAACAGGGATAAAACCCCTCTTGCTGGCCCCGAGGGGCTCATGCAATGTTGGGGGGTGAGTTTAATCTCCCTTGCGTGGAATAGACCTTCCTACCTTTCAACTCCTAGAGGAATCAATGTTATCATAGAATGGCACTTCCTCAAATTTAATTATTTCTATACAACTTTGAACATTTTTGCTATATTCACAAAATCACCTACATTTACATTGTGGGTTTTGTTAAATAGACTTCAAACAAATGTTTTAATTTACTTACCCATAGGCAGTGGCTCTCAAACTTGAGCATGTGTCAGAGTCACCTGGAGGTCTTTTTCAAAGACAGATTGCTGGGCCTGCCCCTCACAGGGCACAGAGGGTCTGGGGAGGGGCTGAGAATTTGCATTTTATCAATTTCTCAAGTGATGCGGATGCCGTTAGTTGGGGGAACACACTTTGACAATAGTCAAAGCAACAGTATCCCAGAAATCATAGAGTTATATGGCTTTTAAAAAATCATTTAAAATAAATGAATAAAATCATTTATTATTATTTTATTATTATTATTTTTTGAGACAGTCTCTGTTGCCCCAGCTACAGTGCAGTGGCATCATCAGCGGTCACTGCCATCTCAGACTCCTGGGCTCAAGGGCTCCTCCCGCCTCAGCCTCCCGAGTAGCTGGGACTACAGGTGTGCGCCACCATGCCCAGCTAATTTTTTCTATTTTTAGTAGAGACGGGGTCTTGTTCTTGCTCAGGCTGGTCTTGAACTCCTGACCTCAAGTGATCCTCCCACATCGGCCTCCCAGAGTGTTAGGTTTATAAGCGTGAGCCACCTGCCTGGCCAGCTTTTTTTTTTTTTTAAAGTGTGTTTGTTTGATTGCAATTTTAAAAAAACTGAGACAATAAGCAAAGGACAATAAATTCCCTTTTCATGCAGAAGTGAGACCCCTCCCTGCAGTGCGCGCCATCAGTGGGTGTTTACCGACATCCCAGTCGGCTTTGCTATATGCATGACTCAGGGCCAGCCCTCACCTCTTGGTGGCCCCTGTTTTCTCATATAAACAGGGATGCGGTGACACTAAATGCCCTATAAGAGTTATGTTGCTCAGCTCTAGGGCCTTTTTGAAGACTGTTGCCTGAAGGAAACAGCACCTAGGAGAGAAGCTGGAATCATACCCTGGAGGAGTGGAGGCGCTTTGATTTTCCACGCGGTCAGCACTCTCTGAACTGCATGGGACAAAAACCACCTCAAACTGACTTATGCAAGAAAGCAAATTTATTAGCTTATGTAACCCCAAAAATTTAGGTCTAGATTCAGCCATGGCTGAATCATGGGAATAAAAGGGTGTCATCAGACATGATGTCCCTTAGCCACTTCTGCCTTCCTTTGCCAACTCATCTTCTGGCAGGTCCTTCCCGTGTGAAAGCAAGAGGGTCACCAGCAGCTCCAGGTTACGTCTTGCCTGCTGGTGCCTCTTCCCAAGGGTTTCAGCAAAAGTCCCAGCCCTAACTGTCACTGGATTATATTAAGCCACAGGCCCATTGCTAAACAAATTACTCACTGGAGCCGGGATATAGATTCTGTTGACTGGCCAGGCTTGGGTCTTGTTCCTGCTCCTGAAGTAGTGAGGCAAAGGGAGTGTCACCTACACCTGGGAGTTGAGCAGGTGCGGTTCCCCAAAGGCACGAAAGGATGCTGGGAAGGAAGAATCCCACAGAGGCCCCCTCAGGCTCATCTACATCAGTGGTAATCAAATTGTGTTTTCTGGATCAGATCGGCAGCATCGTCACCTGCAAGCTTGTTAGAGATGCACTTCACAGGCCCCGCCCTGCAGGTGACTCCCACTGAGGGAAACCCGAGGGTCATGACCCTGACTTCAATTAGAATCACCCGGGGCAATTTTAAACCACCTGGATGCCACTCTCAGCCAATTTTATTTACCAAGGCAGGGGAGGGGATGGGGATTCAGTCATCGACATTTTAAAAAATGTTCCCGTAGGTGGTTCTTATGGCAGCCCAGGCTGACAGAACCACCGAGCTCAAACAAACTCTTGTTCTCTGCTACTTCCGATTTATGAAGCGGCAGTAAACGAGACTGTCTTCCTGTGGAGAAGGGTGGTTTGTTAAAGGAGTGGCTTAAGAGGTGGCAACTTGAGCCTAGAGTATGGTGGTTTTATAATTTTTGTAATACACGTTAAAATAAATAATTGAGCGACTGACAAAAAGTTCTTCTGGGGACCAGCTAAAGTCATCTTGGGTGCCACTGAATATCCCTGTGAGGTGGCAAGAACCCAGGATTCGGGTCCAGAAGACTCACAATTGAAAACCTACTTTTTTGTCAGCTTGGAGAAGCCACACGATCTTTCTACTCCTCAGTTCCCTTATTTGTACGATGGGAAAGATCTCAGACCTGTCACTTTTAAATCTAAAACAGAGATACAGGTAGATCGTGCATGGGGTGAAGACAACCATTAAAACCAAACACAAAATCCCCAAATACGAACAGGCACTGTGCTGGTTTAGAACAGAACTGCAGAATGTCTATTGCTGTTGTTGGGCTCAGTTGTGGAGAACTGGGAAAGTACATTTGCAGGAGGGATCTCAAGTGGGAAAGAGGAGGAAATGACATTATGGAGCTGGCTGGGGCTGCGGAGCAGGCTGGAGAGAGTGGAGGGGTTGGCTGGAGTCAGAATAAGGAGTATTTGGCCGGGCGGGAGGATTGCTGAAGCTCAGGAGTTCGAGACCAGCCTGAGCAAGAGTGAGACCCCCCCCCCCACCATCTCTACTATAAATAGAAAGAAATTAGCCATATAACAAAAAATAGAAAAAATTAGCTGGGCGCGGTGGCGCACGCCTATAGTCCCAGCTACTTGGGAGGCTGAGGCAGGAGGATAGCTTGAGCCTAGGAGTTTGAGGTTGCTGTGAGCTAGGCTGATGCTATGGCACTCTAGCCCAGGCAACAGAATGAGACTCTGTCTCGAAAAAAAAAAAAAAAAGGAGTATTTCATTTGACCTAATTCAGGCAGAAGTGAGTCCAGAGGTGGGCATGTGCCGGACAGAGAGTGAGGTTCAGGAGGAGGTCCGGAGCAGAGACTGGATTGGATGTCTGGGAGCCCAGACTGGAAGCGGAGGAGGGCTTTCCTGAGTATTTCCACTGGGAAAAGAAGGAAGGAAGCAAAGACCCAAGCCACCTCGTGGAGGGAGTGACCATTTTAACTTGGAGATGCCAAAGACCAGCATTTCGGGCTTGCGGAGCTGGATGGGTAGGGGCAACGTGGACAGTAAAGGGGAAACTGGGACACGTAGTGGCCTGGGGGGAGCCCCCCCGGGAACGATGGGGGACATCGATGTGTAAGGAAGATGAGATCTCTGTCCTCCAGGGGCTCTGGTCTCATGGAGGCTTTGCAGGGGCTGAGAACCAGAAATGGACAGACCAGACCGCACCGTGTTTCCAGCCGACTGCATTTCACGTGCGTCCTGTTGGACTCTGACCTCCTGTTCTCACATCAGGGAATTTTAGCCGTGGTCAGTGTTTATTTAAGTTACTTCCCCTTGAATTCACTGGAGCAAAACACTGCCCAGTAGGCAAGTACTGCCTATGCCCTAAGGGGTTTGCCTGAGTCGGAGCGTGCAGGTGTGGGGACGGGGGCATCGGGGAGCCAATGTCCAGGCTCTCTGCCCAGCGCAGAGGCTTCTGCAGAGCCAGGGCTCTATGGGGGGCAGTGGGCCGCCTGGGTAAGGGTGTGGGTCTGGCTTGGACTGTAGGGCCCCAGAGTGCTCACACGTTCAGAGTGATGCACCTTCCTGTGCATTTGATGTGCCATTTTGTAACACAAATTCCTCTGCAAGACACAATTACTTAAAGGTTTTGGATTTTTTTTTTTTTTGAGACAGAGTCTCGCTTTGTTGCCCAGGCTAGAGTGAGTGCCGTGGCATCAGCCTAGCTCACAGCAACCTCAAACTCCTGGGCTCAATCGATCCTCCTGCCTCAGCCTCCCAAGTAGCTGGGACTACAGGCATGCGCCACCATGCCCGGCTAATTTTTTTCTATATATATCAGTTGGGCAATTAATTTCTTTATATTTATAGTAGAGACGGGGGTCTCGCTCTTGCTCAGACTGGTTTCAAATTCCTGACCTCGAGCAATCCTCCCGCCTGGGCCTCCCAGAGTGCTAGAGGTTTTGGATTTTTCCTTTAGTTCTAAAACAAACATTTAAAACATAAAAATACATTTCAATCCTGAAGATAGTATTCAAATTCGGTACCATTTTTCAGATGCAAACTCAACTTTGCACTTTCCAAACTAAAATAAGTCATCTTACACTTAGCCTCCTGTTCCATTATTCCATTAAATAGGAATAAAAACTCCAAGCAGTCCCTTAGAATGACAGAACTGAAATAACTCAGGTTTTGCTTCTTAGCCCCTCTAAGCACTGTGCTATCATTGTTTATTTGGAATCTACTGTTCACTCGTGAATGTGGCACCCCAGGGCTCAGATTGAGGTTGTGCCTGAAGCAAAAGGAGCTCAAACAAGACAGCCAGAGAAACTCACTTTTGAAACAGTCCACGTGGGCCAGGCAGGGGCCAGCTGTAGGGCTGAGAATTCTCTGAGTTAACTTCGTGTAGGACACGGTGTTTATTAGAGGATATGTAATAAAAATATGCAAATTTGTGTATATTGATTTTATAGCCTTTTTTTCCCATGATTTTTTGAGGCGTTGAGTGTTTCTATAGGAATTGAACTGTAGCTTTACACCATTATGGTCAGAAAAGATACAAGGTATATTTTCTATTTTCTTGAATTTTTTGAGGTCTGATTTGCGGCCTAGGATGTGATCAATTTTGGAGTAGGATCCATGGGCTGCTGAGAAGAATGTAAATTCAAGTTTTTTTGGATGGAATGCTCTATAGAGATCTGTCTGACCTTTTTGATCGAGGGCTCTGTTCAAGTCCATTATTTCTTTGCTTATTTTCTGTTTGGAGGATCTATCCACATCATTCAGTGGAGTGTTGAAGTCTCCTGCTACTATGGCAGTGTTGTGTAACAAGGTGTTTAGATTAGACAAGGTTTGTTTTAAGTAATCGGGTGGTGGGCAGGCGGGAGGGGAGGAGAAGAAGGGTGTATACTTACATAATGGGTGTAGTGCGCACCACCTGGGGATTGGACATGGTTGAAGCTCTGGCACTTGGGGCAGGGAGGGGTGGCAGGGGCAATATAGGTAAACCTAACAATATTTGTACCCCCATAATATGATGAAAAAAAAATAAAAAAATAATGCAAATTTGAAGCTTACATTTATTTACATAAAATCTAAACTCATGAGTAATCATGGTAAATTGTTTGGAAGTTTGATCAACAAAAGATTTTTTTATATCAGAGAAGAGTATTTTATTCCTGATCTTTTAAAAAAATTGCTGGGCCATGATGATATTAAGAAGTAGGAGGCTTTTTATCATTTTTAGTCTTGTGGTTAACTTTCCTACAGACAATGTCCTGCCCCTTGGTATATCAGCAGCTCACAGGGCTGTCGTGAGGATTAAATGAACTGAAACAAGTAAAGCACTTAGAAGAGGCCTTAAAGTTAGCAATTACTTGTTTTTCTAGAAGACAGATCCTACCTCTAAAAGAATCCACAGTATTTGACAAGGGCTGCCCATGAACCACAAAAATCCTCACATTAAGAAGGTAGAAATAGCCAAGATGTTCGTAAAAAAAAGAGTAATACTGGGGACCTTGACCTAACAGATAGCAAGATTTATCACAAAACTATAGTAATTAAATGTGATATTGATACAAGGATAGGCAAATAATCCAATTTGAACAGAACAGAGAGTCCAGACACAAGCCCACCAACATAGAAACTTGGTATATGACAGATCCTTAGGAAAAGTATGGATTATTTAACAAATGGTGCTGGACCAACTGTTTATCTATATGGAAAAATAGTGATATTAGATCTCTAGCTCACAACCTACTTGAACTTAATTCTACGTGGGTTAGGAAAAAAACCAATGAGCACGGTACAATATAAATACATTTCAAAAAATTATAGGACATCTAATCTCAAGGTAGGGAAGGTTTTTTAATAGAGCACAAAAATAGTGCTAGCCATATAAGAAATGATTGAATAAATAAAATGGGAATAAAGACAAAAAAAAAAAAAGGATTGTCTGTGACATTTGTGATCAGTGAAATACAAATTCAGATGACAATGAGATAGCATTTTATACTCTCTGGAATGGCAAAAATGAAAGAATCTGATATGAAGTATTGGTGAAGATATGATTTGCTGAGAACAGTTGAACATTGCTGGTGAGAATGTAAATTGGTGCAATCACTTTGGAAAATAATTATTAATAGGTGTGATCTTTGAAAAATGAACGCTGCACATCCCGTGGCCTACCAAGTTCATTCCCAGTATATACCCCAAAGATGTTCTTGCACATCATACCAGGTGACAGGCACAAGAATACTTACAGCTGCATTATTCAATAATTAAAAAATGTTTTTATTGTAAAATATACCATGTAAAACTGAAACTTCTATGTAATCACCACTGGGTAAAAAATTGAATATTGCCAGCCTCTGTAAGAGACCTGCATTTACCCTCCTGACCTCAAATCTCCTCTAGTCTCCTCCAGGTGACCACTGTCCTGTTATTGTAACCGTTTCTTTGCTTACGTTCATAGGTTCATAGTTTTATCAACTAATTGTGAATCCTAAGCTTACCATTTTCTTTTGCCTGTTTTTGAATTTTCTGTAGGTGGAACCATACAGTATGTACCTTTTTGCATCTTTTTTTATTTTTATTTTTTTGAGGCAGAGTCTCGCTCTGTTGCCCGGGCTACAGTGCCATGGCATCAGCCTAGCTCAAGGCAACCTCAAACTCCTGGGCTCAAGCAATCCTCCTGCCTCAGCCTCCCAAGTAGCTGGGACTACAGGCATGCGCCACCATGCCCAGCTAATTTTTTCTATATATTTTTAGTTGTCTAGCTAATTTCTTTCTATTTTTTAGTAGAGATGGGGTCTCCCTCTTGCTCAGGCTGGTCTTGAACGCTTAAGCTCAAACGATCCACCTGCCTTGGCCTCCCAGAGTGCTAGCATTACAAGCGTGAGCCACCATGCCTGGCCTGCATCTTTTTTTTATTTTTAACACATTAACTGCTATGTGAGTTGTATTTAACTCATGATAGTTTTGAGCCTGCAGCCTTGTGAAGCATATGTAACTCACACATCTCTTTACCTTGAGCACTGTGATCTATTTTTCACATTGCATATAACTCACACATAGAAAACAATCAAAAAATAACAAATTTTTGATTAAATTAGAAAGGATCATTTTGTTTTTGAACTATTTTATTTATTTTATTCTATTTTCATAATAAAACACCGTGGCCCCACTGAAAAAATGTCTTTTTTCTAGTGTGGCAGTCAATGTGTTAAACTCAACATTATGTTTTAGAGATTCATCCATATTGTGTTATGGCTATAGTTCATTTATTTTTATTGTTTGTATAGTATTGTATTGTATGACTATACCTCAATTTATTTATCCATTCTACAGTTCATGAACATTGGGGTTGTTCCAGTTTTTGGCTAATATGAACATTATATTAAATTGCATTTCCTTGATTACTAATAGGGTTGGGCATCTTTCATATGTCTGTTGGCTATTTGGATTCCCTTTTGTGAAGTGTATATTCAGGGTTTTTTAGGGCCCATTTTCTATGAGATTTTTTATCTTTCTTACTGATTTATAGGCATTCTTTATGCCATTTGAGCTCTCTGTCAGTTTTATATACCCCAAATATATTCTCCTACTCCATGGCTTGTCATTTCACTCTCTTAATGTTGTCTTTTGATGAACAAAATTCTTATCTCTAATGTAGTCAAATTTATCAATTTTTTTCCTTATGGTTAGTATTTTTTGTGTGCATCTTGTTTAAGAAATCTTTCTCTATCCCAAGGTTAAGAAGATAGTCTCTATGATACCTTCTAAAAGCTTTATTATTTTTTTTATCTCTTAGTTTGATTTTCACATGTAAGCTACCTGGAGTTGAGTTTTATATATGGTGTGAGGTAGGGGTCCCCTTTTATATTTTCCATGTGGATACTCAGTTGTCTCAGCCACGTGTATTTTAAAGATGGTTCTTTCTCCATTGTCCTTCAGTTTTATCTTTGTCATAAATCAAGTGTTCATACATATTTGGACTTCTTTAAGAACACTATCCTATTCCATTAATCTATTTGTCTGTCCTCAAAGCAATAATATGCTGCTTTAATTAATGTAGTATTACTCTAAGTCTTAATAATGGGTAGGGCAAATCCACTCTCTTCTTTCTTCTTCAAAAGTATCTTAACTCTTGTTGGTCCTTTTTATTAATATTAAAATTTTCAGTAAATTTTAGAATATGCTTGTTGGGATTTTAATTGTGAGTGCAATAAATCTATATACCAATTTAGTGCAGGATTAGTATTTTTATGATATTGAGTCTTTTAATCCATGAATATAGTGTTACTCCTCATTTATTTAGGTCTTCCATAATAAAAGTTTACAGTTTTCTGGATAGAGGCCTTGAAATCTTCTGTTAGCTTTATTTCTAGCTTTATTTGATATTTTTGATGCAAATGGAAATAGTATTTTTCTCTTTTATTTTAATAATCTAGCTGGTTATTACTAATATAGATAAATGCAGTTGATTTTGGGAGATAAGCAACTTTGTGACTCTCTCATAACTTCTAATGTCTTATAGATTCTTTCAGTTTTTTATGTATACAATTATCAGCAAAATAATACTTTTGCTCCTTCTTTTAAAAATCTTCATGCTTTTAAATATATTTTTCTTGTCTTACTGTATCGGCTAAAACCTCTCTTGTAAATGTTGAAGTGGTTATTGTGGGACTCTTTGTTCTCATCCTGATATTCAAAGGAAAGCATTTGATATTTCACTATTAAGTTTGATGTTTGCTGAAGATTTATTGTAGGTACTCTTTATCACATTAATACATCCCCTTCTTTTTCTAGTCTGTTGATAGTGTTTATTTTAACTAGTAAATGAATATTACACTTTATCAATTGCTTTTTTTTGCATCTGTGAAATATGATTCTTTTGCTTTATTACATTGACTGATTTTCTAACATTAAACCAACTTTGCATTCTTGAGATAAACTAAATTAATCAGGTATCCTCCTATTTTATAATCATTGGACTTGGACTGCTTTTTTGTTGTTGTTTAGGATTTTTGCATCTACATTATACATGATATTCATCTGTCTTTTCTTCTATTAATAATTAATTAATAATTAATAATTAATTTTAATATCAAGTCTATATTAGCCTTGTAAGATGAGTTGAAGAAAATACCCTCTTTCACTTCCTCAAAGAGATCCTAAAAGATTGGCATAATTTCTTACTTAAATATTGTGTGAAATTTACACATGTGTAATCTCATTATATAAAAAAGGTCACCCCCAATTACATTAAAATGTACACAATTACATATTTCAATTTTATAAAATTATTAATCATGTGATATTATAATTACATAATTACAAAGTTTAAAATTACAAATAGATAAAAAATCACTTCAATTACAATTTTACAAAAATTATACAATAAATTATGAAATTATATTACAAAACCTTCCCCCAAATAGGCTTTGGAGTCAGACTGTCTCCAGTATGAATCCTTGCTCTGCTGATAAGCTGTGTGGTCCTGTGTCAAACTTTTTACCTCTCTGAGTTCTCAGTGTCCCTTGTCTGTCATGTGGGTATAGAAAGTGTGTCAGGAGGAGTAAATGCAACAGCCATACGTAAAGCAATTAGCCCTGTGCTGGGCATATACAATAGGTGTTCATACATGGTAATGTTGTTCACCATTGTATGTTAAGGATTCAGTGATTCACTCAAGTGTTCATTGAGCACCTACTATGGGCCAGGCTAGGTGCTGAGCACTGAGGATATAACAGGAGGCAGAATTGGAGGTGGCCTTTGATGTAGGGATTGAGTGGCTGTTCCTGCAGATGGATGATCTGCCTCCACTGAAATGATCTCATGGCCCATGTTTATGGTGCCACCTCTGTGCACCTCTTTTATTCTAGATGGGCAAGAGTAAGCAAAAGCAGCCATTTCTGTCTGAAAAGGGGGCAATCAGAGCCTAATATTAAAGTCTTTGGAAACAAACTGGTGGCGGTCATATGCAAGGACCACTTTCTTTAGGAAATGAATGAAGACGTATTGCTTTTCCTAAACCAGTTTCCCTGGTTGCATTTCTTGACAAGAGTCAAAGGTGTCATAAAAAGGACTGTCTCCACCACCCTTGTCCTGCACAAAATTTCCTCCAAACCCCACCAGCTTCTCTCCCGCTGCAGAGAGTTTACCAGGAAACAGGTGCATGAGGGCAGAACCTGCTAAAGTTCCTGGCAGGCTGGAAACTGAATCCAAGTGGCCTAAGTCTAACCCTCCCTTACACCAGGTAATTTCTCCCCCTGCCTATGAGTTCATGAAATTAGTGATTTTCAGGTGGCCCATGGACTCCTGCAGTGCTCCTGGAAATCTTTGCATCAAGCCTCATTTTCTGCCACACATGGCTTTGATTCTTGGGCACACATTTCTGAGACGGTTTTATGAGGCTCAGGGATAATACATATCTCCTGGCTTTGTTGTGAGGATTCGATGAGACACATTAGAAATGCAGTGTTGTCCAGCAGGCAGCACAGAGTGTGGGCTCACTTATTTGACTATTTTTTGGGTCGGGGGACTAGTCTTGTCTCTCTACAGACATACAGGTCTATGAACATACAATTGGAGACAAGCTCTGGATAGATAGATACATGCATACGTGCAGTACGTTCACATATATGTAGTATTCAATATTGCAACAAATAACTGAGTGCCTACTATATTCATATTTATGCGGTTGGATCAATTGTTAGTCTTGTTTGCAAAATCCTAAAAAGGAATCTAACATTTGAGTTTATATGAGAAGTGTTGGGAAAATCATTTTCTAAAGTGAGCGATGATGGGGTAACAGGATTTTAGGGAATGGTCATTCACAGGTTACCTGCTCCTCATTGATGGAGACGTAGGTCTAACCCCAGGACAGTGAGAGTTGGCTGCCCAAGGGCACCACTGCGGACGACCTGGCATTCTGCCTCCTTGTCCAGTCAGACTCTGCCCGCCTGCAGTTTTGCCATTGTGGGGACGTCAGATGCTGATGGGTAGGATCAATGTGGAGGAAGTTGGCTCCACTGGGGTAGAGGATGAATGGCCACTACTGCTTGTGTGCCAAAGGGCCCAGCCGCCCTGGGAGGGTGGACAAGGAGAACGGGCGGGAGGAGGGGCACACTTCATTATCTTGTGAGCATCTGGCCCAAGTTCAGGGCTGGTGCTCTTGTTTGGAAAGATTTAGCTGGTGGTGCGGAGACCTGTGAGCTTTCTTTTACAGAACTTTAATGATATTTAAAGCTGCACGAGGTGCTCCTGATTGTGGATTTATTTGGAGATGAGTGTCTCCATTGAAGAGTGGCAAGAATCTTAAATTATTTAAAAATGCAAGTCTTAAAAAATGCACTTGTTTGGTATGAGAATGAAAAACAGTGGCCAAATAAAAAACTCTTCAACTGGCAAGACTTCTCGGGTAAGTTAAAAAAAAATTCGGGCTGGGATTCACATGAATTTGTGCTCGTGTAAGGATTAGGGCATGCAAAAGTGAGAACTTCAGCATGCAAAAGTATTACTTGGAAGGTATTTAAAAATATAGATACTTGCATCTATCTGACAGCTCTGGAGCAATTACTGTTAGTTACTGCTAAGTTTTCCACTACAGATGCAAGAAGAAAGTGTCCTCACAATTTTTGCCTGATTGTGGCAGCCAAGAACTGAATGGGGGAATATAGGAATAACAAAAACATGGGGGAGGGAGATAATATTTGTAACTCAGAAATAACCTTGTAAACAGCAAAGAGACTGTTTTATTCCAAAAAAGAAGTCTAAATTTTTTTTATGAGAAGTGTTGAAAAATTTATTTCCCTTATACCCTTGCCTTTTGTTTGATTCCATTTTATTTTATTTTTAGAATATTATGGAGGTATAAGTGTTTTGGTTACATAAATTGCTTTTGTACTATTTGAGTCAAAATTATAAGTGTGCCCATAACTCAGATAGTGTGCATTGTACCCATTAGGTATGAATTTACCCTCCTTCCCCCTCCCACCTGATTGATTTCTGCTGAATGTTTTTCCATTCTTGTGATACTCCACTTAAGAGAATGGGCTCCAGCTCCATCCAGGTTAATACATGAGGTATTAGTTCACTTTTTATGGCTGAGTAGTACTCCATGGTATACATATACCACATTTTCTTAATCCATTCATGTATTGATGGACACTTGGGTTACTTCCATATCTTTGCAATTGTGAATTGTGTTGCTATAAACATTAGCGTGCAGGTGTCTTTTTTATAGAATGTCTTTTTTTTTCCTGGTTCATTCCATTTTAAAAATGTAATTTAAAGCTAAATGAAAATTCAGTGTGGGAGGAGGTACAGATTCCAGGGACCCACTCACAGAGATTCAGATTCAGTGATCCAGGGTGGGACCCCAGATTCTGACTTCCTAACAAGCTCCCAGGGGTTGCTGATGTAGCAGGTCTGCATGTCTTACTTTAAGTGGCACCAATTGAGGGACTGTTAATTTTCAGTTTTTGAAAGTATAGGTAGAGAATGGTTCTCAAATTTGGCTGCATTATAATCAACTAGGAGCCTAAAAAATCTCCCAGTACCCTGCCTGTGTCCTAGGCCAGCTGCAGTGGAATCTCTGGTAGTGAGGCCCAGGCATCTGCATTTTTTAAAGCTTCCCAGGTGATTCAA
The DNA here is from genome assembly GCA_008750895.1 of Mirza zaza. Lineage (NCBI taxonomy): Eukaryota > Metazoa > Chordata > Mammalia > Primates > Cheirogaleidae > Mirza > Mirza zaza. The sequence goes on from VSMD01124516.1 coordinate 71,490, forward strand.
TGTGTAGCCCAGGTAAGGAACCACTGCTCTGTTCTAGGAGGAAATTATATGGGGCAATGGCAACCAAAGTACTCCATCATCATGAGGTGTGTGTCAGAATCACTTTGGAGACCACAGATATTTTGTAATGCTTCCTGTCCTATCTTGAAATGAAATTCACAGATAGTATAATCTTCTTATACACATCATTAAAAAAGTTCTTTCTCTAAAGGACAAACAAAAAGGAAGTTAAAAAAGTAACCTTTGATAAATATATGTATTCAAGAAGCAAATGCTTGGGCACATGTTTTCTAGAAGACATAATGAAGCACCCAGGTGTTTGTCCTCCGAGAAGTGGCGGTGACAACCTCAAATCCAGACCACGACACCACTGGCTTCATGGTCCTGGTGTGTTTTTCCAAATCAGTGAAAGTCTCTTAGTAAATTTCTGGACACAACAAAGCACCTTGACTTACCCCAGGTTCCTGAACAATTCGGCTCATAATACACCAGGTGATAGCGCTCTGATTATATGTCAGGGTCTAGGCCAGGCGTCCTCAAACTATGGCTGGTAGGCCACAGGCCTCCCGCGGAGGACATTTATCCCGCCCAATGGGTGTTTTTGGGGCCCTACCTGTCCTGCTTAGCAGCCAACTCGACCCTGGCCCACAGTGCGCACTCTCCAATGATCTGAGGGACAGTGAACTGGCTCCCTGTTTAAAAAGTTTGAGGACCCCTCATCTAGGCCAGGTAGTTGTCAATAGGCTATTCACTGACACTCATTTCAGGCCGAATTGGACATTTCAGAAACTCAAGGCTTTCCCTTCCTCCCCCAAATGCCAGCATTTGGCACTGTCGCCGGGCAGGCACAAACCCTCCCCCCTGCTCCCAGATTTCTCAGGGCGCCCCCTTGAACACGGACGCAGAATGATGGAATGAAATGGGCTCCGGGAAATGTACTCGGATGCAAAGTTCCGCTTTGCGCACTGGAGCAGCATCCCGCAGACCACAGACCACGGCAGGTGGGCGACAGTGTGGTCGCGGCTGGGCTCCCACCCCCAGGTAGCCGCAGAGGCCGGTTCCAGGGAGTGGGGAAAGAAAGGTTGCAGGCTTCCGGCCAAGCACAACCCTCGCTGAAAGTTTAGGCTCGGTTCGCAGCCCCAGAGCGCGCAGAGGCCCTCTTAAAGAGGCGAAGGCGCTGCCTTCCCGTCCCCTGCACCTGCGCCTCTCCCTCGAAGAGAAACCTGGGGAATATTTAGCAATCTCTACTGCCCTCTAGTGGCAGATACTGGACATACCAGGCACCAAAAGTCTTAAATTAAATTTTTATTGTTTAAAATAAAATTTTAGGCCAGGCAGAAAGTTTATAGAGTAAAAATCTCAAGCTGTCCTGCATTTCCTTTTCTCATCCCAATCTTAATACACCCCCAGAGGACGTTTCCACACTTTTCTATGCGTTTACAAATGATACATGTGCATATTATACATACATAAATTCATTTCCATATGTGCACGTTGAAATGTAGAAACACATATCATATGTGTACATATGATGTATATGTCTTATATGTGCCCACAAAATAGACATTTTATATGTGTATACATGTAGATATTTATTATATTTACAAATGTAAAAAATATTTTAAAACTTTATATAAACATATACAAGTATATAAATAAATATTATCTACTATGACACATTTAATATAATTTATGTAATACATTTAGTTTATATGTTTATATTAATAATATATTAACATATATTATATAAAGTCTTAATATATTCTATAAAGTTTCTTTTTTCTTCTTCTTTTTTTTTGTTTAAAAAAACCCAGCCAAGCCGCTGCTTATTGGATAAGGTTTTCAAACATAAGAGGAACCTAATCATTTTACTGCTGCGGTGTTGTGCAGTGTGGCTGTAACCCTATTTATTTGATTTTGTCCCCCACTGATGGACATTTAAACGGTTTTCATTTATCCTCCATCACAAGAATACTTCGGACATGTAACTGTGCACATACGTGAGTTTTTCGGTAGGATAGGTATCCAGAATGCTTCCCACGTTTCATTCAAGTCAGAGGCTCAAATGTGAAATGCAAAAAGTTGTAAAAATGAGAAGGATTAGACATGAGCCTGTTGCAGGAGTGAGGTGAGGAGTTTTATAAACTCAGAATGGAAGGGAAAGGCTGGATATGGATGAGGGAAGCACGAGTTTTTTTTTTTTTTTTTTTTTTTTTTTTTACCCATAGCTGCATTCTGGCCCTGGAGTTTTTGTTTTTATTTTAATTAATTAATTTATTTATTTTTGAAACAGAGTCTCACTTTGTTGCCCAGGCTAGAGTGAGTGCCATGGCGCCAGCCTATCTCATAGCAACCTCAAACTCCTGGGCTCAAGCAATCCTGCTGCCTCAGCCTCCCGAGTAGCTGGGACTACAGGCATGCGCCACCATGCTTGGCTAATTTTTTCTATATATATTAGTTGGCCAATTAATTTCTTTCTATTTATAATAGAGACAGGGTCTCACTCTTGCTCAGGCTGGTTTCGAACTCTTGACCTCGAGCAATCCTCCCGCCTTGGCCTCCCAGAGTGCTAGGATTACAGGTGTGAGCCACTGCGCCCGGCCTGTTTTTATTTTTTTTAATTTAGAGAATAGTTAAAACTTTTATCCAGTTCAAAACCAAAAACAACAAAAGGGAGTTAGAGACAATCTCCTTCTGTGTTCCAGCCACGCGGTTCTCCTCCCAGGGCCACCAGGGGCAGCGGTCTCCTCTGCATCCTTCCAGAGGTAGTTTATGCATAAGCAAAAAAAGAGGTGCTCTCTCTTTTGTTTTCCCTTTGAAAATCATCCATGGTTGTACATCATATACATAGTCTGCACCTCTTTCTTATTAAATACTGAGAGATTATTCCATTATGAAGAAACAGCTTCCTTCCCTTCTCGTGGCATTCTATTGTGAGCATGTGCTATTGTTTATTTAACCAGTCCTCTCTTGATGGGCACCTTGGTTGGTTCCAGTCTTTGTTGTTACAGCACTGCTACAATGAACAACCTTGTGTAATAGTCATTGTGCATGTGTGTAAGGACACATGTAGGATACCTTCCTAGGAGCGGAATTATTGCCTCAAAGGGTAGGTTCATTTTTTAAAAAATTGCAAGTGTTTCTCCATAGAAGTCTTGCCAATTTGTACCCTTATGTGATTTGTTTCACCTTCACCAATGCTGGCGACATCGAGTGTCGTGTTATTTGCCAGTTGGATAAGCAAAAAATGGTATCTCAGTGCGTGTTATCATGGGACTTTTTCAGTATGAGGACAGCCAAATATCTGTATCTCCTTTGCTAGATTCAGGGCACCTTAGGGTGTTATGTGGGTTTTTTTTTCCACCTGCAATCTTCCTCCCCTTCCTCTGGGCATGGCCTCTGAGGGTTGCCAACTTGCCATTCTCCTGTGCTTCCGTCCCATCTCCATTCTCTGCCACGCTATCCCAGCCTGGCTCCCCGCCAGGCACACACACCATTCCAGAGGGATTCTACCTCGTTGGAATAAGCATGGTACAGTGCCTGGGTTGTGTGCTTCTCTTACCATGTGCTCCGGTGTTCTGCCTTCCAGTCTGTGGCCACATGATCCTCTCGTGTCCCATGGGCATGGCTTATTCATCTAATAGCAAGAGCAATTCTAAAACAGCCAACACGAGCCATGTGCTTCTATAGGTGCCCGGCACTTTCCTGGCTTTACACCCTCACCTTGCTGTCCCCTCTGCATGTGATCCCCTCCTCCAGTCCAGCCATGGGTGCGTGGCTGCCTTCCCCAGTAAGTCACTCCTCAGTCCTGTGAACTCTCCTTGCAACCCACTCTGTATCTCTCTTGTGGCACCTGCCACCTTCTCCTGGGCAACCTGGCTCTTGTCTCTGAACCCCTCCCACAATTGTGGAGCAGGCGGAATCCTTGCCTGAATTATCTTTGTCATCCCAGGGCCCAGCACAGTGTCTCATGTACAATAAATGTGCATCCTTGCAGCTGGTGGTCACACCTTAGCCTCTCATTTCTCTTGAAAATTCTATCATCAAATCTCAGCATATCCTACATGGTCAGGAAGAAAATTACCATGGAAGCATGTCATATGCACATACCAAGCATCTTTTTCAGAATCTTCACCTTGAACTGCCATTCTCTCCCCACCCCAACTTCCTCCATTGGCCCCAGTGCAAAAGAACCATCACATTTTGAAGAAAAATAAAAATATAAAATTGAGGACCTATTTGATTTCAGCCATTGATTGGGGGTTAAAAACTTGGGTAGCTCAGGCGTTTACTTCTTTCCTTGTAAGAAGAGGTAGAAACAGCAAAGAGTTCCTGGGGGAAACTAGCTTTTGCCAGGCCTCTTGCTGACTGGAAGGTGCTGTGTACTAATTCAGGATTCATCTTTGCACGTTGATGGTTTTCGTAGCTTGTGAGGTTACTTGAAAGCACAATGGTGACAAATCGAAAACTTTCCTCAGTGACCCATTCAGACAGCTTGGATAATGTCCTTTAATCTCTACACCTTCCCTTTGACGTGGGCATGGTCACTCTCTCTTTTAATGATGAGAAAATAGGCAAAGAGAAGTCAACAGGAAGATGGGAATTTGGCCTTGGGTTGTAGGGCTCAGGGCCCCATTCGGTCCTGGCTGCATCTCTTTGCCAGTGGGAAGACCACTTGCTCTTTGCCATGCAGTGCCATGTGGCAGCCTTTACACATTTGAGTTGTGGTGAATTTGAAATAGTAAGATACAAATATTAATACCATTTTACTTTCTGCATAAAGCTTAAAATAATGTGAAATCAACTTACAGAATTGTCAAGAAGTACTATGAGGCAGATCACATTTTCCAAAGATGGCTGTGTCAGTGTCTCCCATAGTGCCTACACTTTTTCTTTTCCTTTCCCCCCTACGCTTTTGCTAGAGACAAGTCTCCCTCTCTTGCCTGGGCTGGAGTGCAGTGTCGCCATCATAGCTCACTTCGGCCTCAAAACCCTGGGCTTAAGCGATCCTCATGCCTTGGCCTCCCAAAATGCTGGGATTACAGGTGTGAGCCACCATGCCCAGCCTGCCTGCTCTTTTGCAATGTGATCTTGTCCTTTCCCATTGAGAGTTGTGGTCTAATTCCCTTTGCTTTGAATCTGGGCTGGTTGAAGTGACTGGTCTGTCACCAGCAGAAGGTGGCTGAAGTGACACTACATGATTTCTAATGTAGGTCAGAAGAAGCCCTGAGGCTCAGTCCTGAATTTTTTGGGTCTTTTGCTCTTGGGATGCCCACTGGAAGGAGGCCCCTCTCAGAGTCCAGCCTCTGTGCTGTAGGAAGCCCAAGCCTGCTGGAGAGAGCAGTGTGGGTGCTGTGGTCAGCCCACCTGCTGGTCCTCGGCTCTTGAGTCCTTCCACCCCAGATGCCAGACAGGACTTGGAGGAGCCTCTTGGCGACCCCAGTGCCCAGCTCTCCCGGGACTCCAGCCCTTCGCATCTCCCCAGCTCAGGCTTCAGATGTCATGTGCAAAGCTGAGCCATACTTCTGGCTCTGGACCCACAGAACCCACAGGACGAGCTTGCACGAAATACTTTTTTAGGGTTCTAAGTTTGGGGAAGTGTGTGATACAGCAATATTTAATTAGATCAAACCTAAAGGAAAATGTGGATGGGGCTAACTTGTCAATTGTGTAAATTGGGAAGTGAACACTGTCATGCTCAGGCCTAAAGTGACTACTTTTTTGCTAAAATCAGAAATACCCTCAGCTCTTTGTCTTGAATTATGTGAGGTTTGAATTATAGTAGGACTTCAAGGAACGTCCGTATAATAAATTACTTTTTTTATAAATTTTCTCTTAGTATCTCATTTCCTTCCTTCCTTCCTTCCTTCCTTCCTTCTTCCTTCCTTCCTTCCTTCTTCCTTCCTTTCTCCTTCCTTCCTCCTTCCTTCCTTTCTCCTTCCTTCCTTCCTTTCTCCTTCCTTCCTTCCTTTCTCCTTCCTTCCTTCCTTCCTTCCTTCCTTCCTTCCTTCCTTCCTTCCTTCCTTCCTTCCTTCCTCCCTCCCTCCCTCCCTCCCTCTTTCTCTCTTTCTCTTTCTCTCTCTCTCTCTCTCTCTTTCTTTCTCTCTTTCTCTCTTTCTCTCTTTCTCTCTTTCTCTCTTTCTTTCTTTCTTTCTTTCTTTCTTTCTTTCTTTCTTTCTTTCTTTCTTTCTTTCTTTCTTTCTTTCTTTCTTTCTTTCCTCTGTCAGAAATTAGTATAGGAAAATTCTTACAGGGAGGCCAATGGGGTCCCGTATGACTCTAGTTAGGGAGGCAGTTGCTACGTGGGAACCTCGCAGG
>VSMD01124517.1:0-92153 GCA_008750895.1 Mirza zaza
ATCTGTTAGTTGTTGGCTAAAAGCTCCCTGTGGAAAAGCTGCGGCTGTAGCGGTAGACCCCTAACCATGGCCTGTTAAGGAGCTTGCTAAGAGAATCCCCAATTAGACCAAAGAATAAAGAGACAGTGAGTTTATCTTTCTTTCTTTCTGATTACAGTCAGTTGGAGGTAAAATCCTCTTGTCTTGTAAAAGAGGGAGACATCATCATTGGAAATAGTGTAACTTAAAAAATGTATGTGATGCTTTGTATTATTCCTGATACTTCTTTTTATTGCTTCATCTTGCTTGAGAATATGAATCCCAGAACAGATACCTATAATGTTTTGCAGAAAGTTCAGAACATGAGAAACACCGTATGTGTTATAACATCATTTTCTCTCTAAGTTTTCAGATGTCGTCTTTGAATGCCAAATAATGTTACTTGGAAAATTGGTTGGTTTTTACCCCTTACCTCCTGTCTCTTTCCTGTTCATTACCAGAAAAGTAGGAAATATAGTGAGTGTGTCTGCACTTGTTGGTCCAGGCCCTGACCTTGCACAACTCATTTCTTATCCCTTGAAACCAGACTGTCACCTCAATCCCCTTCTCAAAAGTCCCCCTCACATCAGAAACTCGCTGCTTCCTCCACAATCATCCTCTGGGTTTGCTCTGGAGATTTGATTCTGAGAACAACTCCTCCTCCTCTCCTCTCCTTCTTCTTCCTCCTCCTCCTCCTCCTCCTCCTCCTCCCAGGACACTGCAGCCCCACCCAGCTGGCCTGCCTCTTTCACCCTCCTGCTCCCCTCCCTAACCCCTCCTCCCAAATGTTTATTAAGTTCCCAACTTTCCCCAGGGTCTCTCCTTTTCTCTGGCTGTATTCTGACTTTTCGCAATCCCAGCCAACTCCAAGCACTAGGGCCTTTTTATCAGAGCACTCAGACTCTCAATCCCACTGTGTCACCTGCCCCCTTGACTGACCCTCCTTTCCAGTCCCCTGAATGAACAGCTGGTGCCTAAAATCCTAAGTATCATCTCAACGCACATCACCCCCCGGGCACACTAGCTCAAACCCCAGTCTCTTTCTCTCCTTTCCCTGGCTTTCTGATTGTGTGGAGGCCGTGAGAATGTGCCTGGCTGACTCTAATGGGCCAAGGGCACTAGGGCTGCCCTTGGAGATCGTTGCCCAGGCCTGGCTTTAGCATGGGATTCCAAGGAGGCTATTTCCTGGGAGAGGAGAAGGGCTTCCAGCCAACCTCCCTTCCCTCTCTTGCTAGTTTCCAGTCTCTCTCAGCTTCCTCGTTGTACCCTTTCATGCCTCATATCCCCTAAGAAACTCCTTGCACCATCAATCCAGTCTTAGCATCTGATTCTCAGAGAATGCAAATGAATACAAACGCCCATCCAGAAGGACTGTCGCCCTCCCTAGCCGTGATTCCTAGAGACGCCTGTGTATTCCTTGTCCACACATCTCGATTGGTTTGGGTGTCCTACACAACAGATACTTACTGTGTCACAGTCCTAGTGGCTGGAAGTCCAAAATCAAGGTGTCAGCAGGGTTGGTTTCTCCCGAGTGCTCTGAGGAAGAAGCTGTTGATGTCCCTTTCTAGCTTCTAGTGGCAGCTGGCAGTCCTTGGCATTTTTGGCTTGTAGCTATATCACTGTAATCTCTGTGTCTGTCTTCACCCGGCATTCTCCTTGTGTGTGTCTGATACACCCTAACTAAGACATGCTCGACACCTAAGGTATGTCCCCCATTGTTGCTGCCGGTTCCGTGCATACTCCTCAGTGGTCACTGGAGGCCTTGCACATTTGGTTCCAATCTCTCTCTCTGCCCAAATGTCCCACGACTCCAACTGACACATCCTAGTCTAGTCAAGCCTGACTAGTCCCCATGTCTAGAATGTTCCGTGAGCTTTCCCACCTCTTTGCTCTTTATCACCCCACTATTTCACCCTGGAGATTCCGCTCTCTCCCCGTGGCTCTGCCTAGCAAAGCCCAGTTCCTCTTCCACGCACACCCACGCTGCCTTGCTCAGGATACGCACAGCCAGAACTGACTTTTGTCTTCTCGGGATTCTGTCGTGCTGTCGCGTACCCCATGCTACCTTGTGTTCCACTATTTTTGTATGTGCTCTACCTCCAGAGTATACTTTGCTTGAAAACTAGGACAATATCTTTTCAGATTTTTCACCCCCGAACATTACTTACCCATGTGTAAATGCATATCAGATGCTCACAACTGCCATGTAACAAAAAATTAAATATTATTTTTCAAGGATGGTGAATTCATTGGAACAGATGGCAGAGATATGGTAGAAAGTCCTACAGAAAAGTTAGGGAAATGCCCCAGATAGGGATGGATAAAAGTGACACTACTGGAGAGAGATTGATAGGAGGCGGGCGTTGTGGACCTGAAGGGAGACAGTGAATGAGCAGTGGTGGCAGCGTGGACAGCTGCAGGGATGGAAGTCCCCAACTCCTCCAGGCTCTGCATGGCAGGAAGTGAGCAAACGCTTACCAACAAATGTGGTTCCATTTCTAGAATGCCTACTGGTGCCGGGCACATGGGCAAGCAAAAAGGAGAGCGAGACATGGTCACAGCTGTTGTCCTAGTTAGTGTACACAATGAAATGCATTTGGGTCTCCACATGGCCAGTGTGCTAGTGGGAGGTGAGAACAGGAAGAAGTCAGCCTGGCATTCAAGGACCACCAATCCATGGTCCCAGGCTGCTTTTTCAGCCTTCTTTCCTGTGAGAGACTCCTACATTAACATTGGCTACCAGTTGGAGCCTGTAGAGATTATTTGGGGGATCTCACTTTACCTGTACTCATATCACATATGACCTCTTTCCAAAATCTTTCGCCATCCTTAAGTAACTTTTCTCCATGAAATCTGTCTGGCCACCCTAACCCCAGGCGGCACACCCTCTATAGCATGTAACTTGTACCTCTCTTTGTCTCTATCATTTTGGTATGTGTTTAGGCTGAGAGCTCCTAGGGGACATCAGTGCTGTTTTTTGTGTGCATCTGATTTCCATACAGTGCCTAGAATGGTCTTTTATACACAGTCGGCATTCGATAAGCATCTCTTGAATAAATTAACGAATGGAGCATCTAAGAATGTTTCCATTTGATCTGTAGAGGTAACTTTTGCCTAGAAACCGCTTCCTTATCTTTATTTCTTAGTCACTTCCAACCATGTTTCATGTTCCATTATTTCTTTATAGATTCCTTCTTGACCTTCACAAGACTTAAGAATTTGGGGGAAAGACTAGTCTGCATTTTAAATATAAGAATATTACAAATGGACAAAATTATTTATGCACTGGAGACTATGGCAGCAATGAATTTTAAATACAATTTGATTTCTAGTGCGTAGTTTCTGTGCTGTTTTTTCCTCTGTGTTTTATGGTGTGTAGCTGAGGTTAACAGAGCTGGGGGATTTTACATTATAACTAATTAGCAGCTGAAATTAGAAAGTTCATACAAATTATCAACATTCTACACTTTGAATAACTAGACAATTAAAAATATTTTGGATCACAGTTAACCTAAAATCACAAAGACCTACATTTCATGATCACTTATCTGAGATCTGAGGTCCCATAAGCTATTGTCATTGCTTCTTCCTAGAAAATTTTGTCATCCCACAAACCATGGCTAAGTCTAAGTTTACAAACTGGAGATCACTGGGCTTTGGTTAAGGGTAGGGGAAGGCATACCCTCTCTTTTGTGGCTTGATGTAGATTCCTTGCAAAGCACTCCTGATGCTTGCTTTTCTGACCATCTTTTGTTCTGCTTAGGAAAACCAACAAAAGAGTGTTTTTATTCCTTTCAGATTCCTGCTAACATGTACCTCCTTTTCCTTGCCTGTGGTTATGTTACAGTGATTTAGGATGAAATTAGCTCACAGTTTTGCAACATTGGTGCTGTCTTGTTGAAGACTTGCTCACTCCTCACAAAACTCCCTTCACGCTATAAATAAATTAAAACGTGGTTTTCTTCTAGAAACATAATGATGTTCATTGAGAAAATGCTGGCAAATACAGGAGCTAGGATAATCTTAAGAACTGCTATAATTGCCTTTAAATGATAGCATCTTAATCTCTGTATTACTTTCTTCTTTTCCTAGGTAAGTGGTGTTTTCTCTGCATTGCTTCAGGGAGTGTTGATGTGTCTGGTAAGTGTTCCTTTTGTTGTGGTACCTGGTATTGCTTCAGAGCTGCTTTTGAATTGCCTGGGAGAACCAAAAGGCAAACCAGAAAGCACACGCAGACTTTGGATATGCTTTCTATTGAGAATGCTGGTGCGTGTTCAATCTATTTTAGATTTATTTTCTCTGAGATCTTGCTTTGGAGTTATAACACACTTTGTTCTCAAGTCTGGAAAACGGCCCATGGGCTGATTAAGTGTTGATCAAAACTTGCCTTCCATAAATTCTTTTGATGTGGATTTTCTTCTCTTTTACTTTTTTCTGCCTTGATTGGAATTTTTTAAATGCCCTCCATTCAGATTTTGATGAAACCATAAAACTTCAGTTAGAGGCATTTTGCTTAAGTTTTTGCTACTTATTGATGTTGTGCTACTCCAGTATTTAGGCTGTATTGTTACCAAGAATTTCCACTAATCTGGTTTCCTCCTCCTGTGTCCCGGTGACTTCATCTGTATGGTATTCATGGTCCCTTGCTACTGGCTACAACATGGTAATTAAGTCCTACTTCACAATAATATTTTTATTAAGATACTGAAACAAATACATTCCTATCTTTCTAGTTATCCTGACACGGATACATTATTTTATGGATGTCTTTCTGTAAGCTAGTGACTGAGAGTTGCTGCATACTTTTGCAACATACTTTTGCAACATACTTTTCTAAGTATGTTGTTGATGCCAAGACTTTTCCTTTAAAAGAATGGCCAAGAAGTATTCCAGAAGGGAAAAGATTATCAAGAAAAAAAAAATCCCATGAGTTCTTTAATTTACAAATAAAATTTCATAGTCAAGTATACACAACATATGATGGTTTTATTTTAGTTTTTATAAGAGTTGACTCTTCCACTTGATTGAACTTGACACAGAAAATGCTAGATCACAGTGTCTTTGGCATGAGTATAGGAAATTCAGTCTTCCTGTGTCTAACATGTACAATACTTGGTTTTCGTATGTCATAGGGTCAGATTATTGGTCCTATTAGAAGCAGTTGTTCCTTAAATACATTGGACTCGGTTTAGCTATATTCTGTTATCCTCTTCTTCACTTTTCCCATCCAAAACATAGTGTCCTTACTTTCATTAATTAATTTATCTGAGATATACATAGCTTGCTGTTTGAAGAGACTTTTATTTGAACATTTAGATCTATTTGGTTTGGGGGGAGGTTTTCTTTTTTGTTGCTTTTGATAATCTGACCTAAAAATGTTTTACTTGTGTTTATGTGTGTTTAATAGAACACATTTGAAGAAGAGTCCCCAGAGGTCAACTAAATTGCTCTTGAAATGTTCAAAAGCCTATAGACGTTGCTTCAAATAACCCGCATGGGATTTTGACCCCATGCTGTTTTCAGTTCTGCAACAGAATTTTTCTATTAATGATTCTGGATTTAAAAGATCAGAAAACAGGAGACAGAAAGATGGAAGGGTGAAGAAGGTTAGATTTCAAACTTGCATAGGCTTTTCCCCAGACTTTGAAGCCTATCAGAGACCCACAGATATGTGAACCAAGACGTTATTTGAACAGCTTGCTTAACAACGGGCTGCATGGTGAGCCACATTTTAAATTGAGAAAGTTAGCCCGTGCTGGGAATTTTTTTATTCTTTGCCTTTGACCTTATTGGATGCCATAAATGAAATATGGTGGTGTAGGCTTGAAAAGGCCAGGGGCTACTTATTTATCCCACTCCTATGACAGGGAAAAACCGAGAGTGAACAAATGCAGTATGTTTAACTCTATCTCCTTAGCTTAGGCTGCAGTAATATAAAGATGCTTTGGTTCCAATCTATAACCCCAGTTTGGTGAAAGATCTTCTTTTGCTATTTTTAAATTCTTTCACTTTATTCAGGTAAGCCATGCAGAAAGGTCAAATCTGGGAAGGTGGCTGAGTTTTATTTTCACTGTAAAGAGAGCTTGAAAATCCCTTATTTGAGATATAGTCTATTCTTAACTTAGGTTTCATGATTTATATCATGCTAGTTCTACTATGAACATCTTCCATTTTGAAATCAGATGTACTTAGAGTTTCTGCCAGTGAACTTATCTAAAATATCTTTATTTTTCTTATTAAAAAATGACAATCTACTATCTATAATATATAATAACTATACTGGATTCCCACTGCTGGATAAAAGTAACTATATGATTATATGAGTGATGACTGTACAACATTCATTTCTAGAACATTTGAAAATTCTTTTTTTTATGAGCTATCACCTACTTTTTTTATTTTATTCATTTGTTTTATCTTATTTTATTTTTTTATTTTTTCCAGAATATTGTGGGGGTACAAATGTTAAGGTTATGTATATTACCCTTGCCCCCCAACTCGAGTCAGAGCCTCAAGCGTGTCCATCCCCCAGTTGGTGTGCATCATACTCATTATGTATGTATAAACCCATCCCCTCCCCCCCACCTGCCCGACACCCGATAAATGTTATTCCTATATGTCCACTTAGGTGTTGATCAGTTAATACCAATTTGCTGGTGAGTACGTGTGGTGCTTATTTTTCCATTCTTGGGATACTTCACTTAGTAATATGGGTTCCAGCTCTATCCAGGAATATACAACAGGTGCTATATCACCGTTGTTTCTTATAACTGAAACTATACTACCAGTACTCCATGGTATACATATACCACATTTTATTAATCCACTCATGTATTGATGGGCACTTCGGTTGTTTCCACATCTTTGCAATTGTGAATTGTGCTGCTATAAACATTCGAGTGCAGGTGTCTTTTTCATGCAGTGACTTTTGTTCTTTTGGGTAGATCCCCAGTAATGGTATTGCTGGATCAAATGGTAAATTGACTTGTATCGCTTTAAGGTATCTCCATATTGCTTTCCACAGAGGCTGAACTAGTTTGCAGTCCCACCAGCAATGTAAGAGTTTTCCTATCTCTCCACATCCACGCCAACATTTATCGTTTTGGGACTTATTAATATGGGCCATTCTCACTGGAGATAAGTGATATCTCATTGTGGTTTTGATTTCCATTTCCTTGATGATTAGAGATGTTGAGCATTTTTTCATATGTTTCTTTGAAAATTCTTATGTGGTACTATTAGCTAAATGATACTATGCTTCCTCAACATTAAATTTTTAATTATACCAGGTTCATTTTGTTATATCACATTTATTATGGAATCTAAATATGGTCGAATATATTGTAGGATTGGATTGAATTATGAAAGGCATTGTAACTATTTAATAATTTCTTTGCTCTGGTGACTTGTGTTAGTACTATGCTCATAATAAGAAGTATGGTGTATCATTGTCCTCATTAAACTATAATACTGGGGGGAGGATAAAAAACATGCCAGCCCCTCCAAAAAAACCAACAGATAACAATGCAAAATGGAGGGACACTGAAATTTGCACACAGTTAGTTGTGTAGAGAAAAACATAGTTTATTTTTCTAAGACTGATCTGATCTTTCTGAATTCTCACCATAGCAGGTGGGGGAAATTCTGACTTGCTGATTAATATTATCTCAATCTCTTCTCGGTTAAACAGTCTTCCTCCATTGCAGACAAAGTAGGCAAACTTCAACTCCCTGCAGGTCTGGCTAAGAGAGTGTCTGCTCTGTCTGCCCCAGCCATGCCGCAGCCATGCCCCAGCATGGTCTCCTGGTGGGGTGCTGGTTCACATGTGTACATTGGTCGGGACCTGCTGAGCCACAATGGCATTCAGACTGCTGCTGTGAACTGTGGTTTTGCCTCTCCTGGCTTGGCATGTCCTCCTGAGGTCTAACTAAGTCACATTTGGCCCCAGCTGGTATGACCTCCCTGTAGCCAGGCTGCAGGGATAGTTTGTGGGCTGGAGAGTTCACAGCCAGCACAGCCTTCTCCACCTTCCTGAACAGGCACAGGGGAATTTGGGGCTGTCTCCCCAAAGCAGCACAGGCAGCTCAGGTCTGTTAGGAACCTTACATTCCCTCTCTGCATCTAACCATTTGGATCTCTTAGATTGTTCCAGGTACCCTTTGAAACAGTCTCTCCCCCAAAACCCAAACAGGAAGTAGGCCCATGCCTGGGCCCCCAGCATGCCTCTTGGCTGACCAACACTCATGTCTGCTGGGATTTTGAAATAGAGAAGGGAGGTAAAAATCCCTTTCTCTGTTTCCCTCACCTCTGCATCTTTCTCTTCCCACAATCCTTCTGGAAGGGTGCTCTACTTTCTTTACCTCATACCCCGAGACCTCTCTACTCCTGGCATAGAATAAATTCTAAGATCTAGGAGACAGGCTTGGCTCTCAATATGTTAAACAAAAGCAAATCAGATTTTAAAAATCCTTTCCTCTCTCAACCCAGACCTTCATGACTTTTGACTCAACTCCGAGATTCTATTTGGACATTAAAGGCTGAATATTGACCCTTTCTTTTCTCCTTCCTCCCTTCCTTGCTTCCTTTTTTTTATTTCTACAAATGCAGTCCTAATGCCCTCTCTACACCAGGCAGGTCGATGCCTTGAACTCATAAATAAGCAACTCTTGTGCACAGAAATACCAAATAAGAAAGAAAATTAAAACGTGTCTGCCACACTGTGGCCCCTCCAGGAGATTGGTGTGCATTTAGGGGAATTGTGTTTTGATCAGGAAAGGAGACATTACACAGTATTTATTCTATTTCATGGCTTATACTGTGGGCATAGAGAAAGCTGGGACAAGAATGAAGGGGAATTTGAATGACTGGCCACAGGGTTCAATCATATAAAATCACATTCCCAAGGTGATTTTGGCAAAGCAGTAGTTTGATAAGATGTTCTGAGACATACCCAACCAATCTATTTGGGGTCACTATGTACCATATGTCCCCTGAGAGACTTGTAATGTTAGCATATTACTATTTCAGATAATTCCTGCCTCACAGGAACATATATAACATTATTTAACTCATGTGGGCCATGTTCATGTAACACCTGTTTACAATCCAGAAAACTCTTTTTGAGAACTACTAGGGTAATGATGAAGCTGAGAATTGTTTTTGGTGAGAACTAACATAGGGAAGGTAGAGCTTTAGGAACGTCATTGAATTTTTATTGAGGACTTACTATGTACAAAGCTCTCTGTGATTAATCAGTCCAAAAAGATGAGTGTCGAATCAGTTCTTGAGAGTTGAGAATTTCTCAAAATTGCTGTCTTTTTGAGTAAATGTTAAATAATATGTAACATCAAAGTTCCAAATCAATATGATTTTAAGATAATTCTGTATATAAGTAGAAACATACAACATAAATGTAATAGTAATTATTTTCTTCATCTAAAGCCATGTTGAAAGTTGAAAAAAAAGCATGCATAGTAGCTTTACAATCATTCAATAACTGCAAAGAAGATAATAAAAATCATTCATAATTCTTAAAAAAACCCAGAAATATAAAATGTCAGCTATTTGCAGTCAGTTTGCTATATAGTACAAATAAAATAATCTGCTTTTATTTGACATGTCAAGATAGTTAAAGAAATTACAAACCTTCCCCCACAGTAATTGTTTATAGTGAATGATTACTGTATTTCTTTCCTTTACAGGGAAGGCCTGATATATTAATAGTGATAGATATTAATTATGTATTAATGGTGATGGATATCAACACTTTGAACATATAACATCAAGGTATTCCAAGATATTTTTTCATAGTAATATTATTTAAACTAAGCCTCTTTAGTGATCTTTGAAAGGACTGATATGAAATAAATCTTGGAGAGGACATTTCACTTTATAATGAATTATTCCCTTTTTAATTGAAAATGTTACAACTTTCTATGTTAATCATGATATAATGCCTCAGAGGACTTTTTAAATTATATTTTTTATGGCTTGACCAATTTTATGTTTTAATTGTTAATTTCTTTCTCCTGCCTTCATATAGTATTCCTTTTTAATGTGCTTTTATCTTCACTAAGTACTCTAGCATATTTAAATCATCCTACAGTTGATGTCAGCAGTATCAAGGGCCAAGGTCTTCAAATTCATCTTATTCCAGTTTACTTTATTCATCAGTAATTGCTTTGTCTTCTTTTTAAAAATGTAGCACATTTTGGAATATAATTATATATTTTTAGATCTTTGTAAAACATGGGAGTCCACTGTGAATCTTTGCTTTACCAAAGGTTGTTTATTCAGCTTCAACTTCCTTTTTGTTTTGTTTTTTTTCTTTCTCTCTTCCTTTAGCTATTTCCGCCATTCAACTATCAGTAGTCCTGTCAGGAAAAATAGATGTATATGAAATTTGAAGATAAAGGTTTGTAGGGAAAGACTAAAAGGATCATGAAATGTCAGGGCTGAAGAGTGACTGAGAGAACATGTAGCCTAGTGTTCTATTTACATCAGCCCTGTTTGGGCTCCTAATCCAGTTCTCTTCCTATTTCATCACATTTTGCATCAAATTTCAAAGAACTATGCTTCTAAATGCTATTTGGTGATTATGGTAATCTCCAATTCTGCTTATTTTCTGATTATGTTACTATCAGCCAAAACATATAACATAGATAGAGTTCCACTTGTGCCCAACAACATAATATTCCTTTAGTTAGTAACCTAATTATATGTTGTAGGTAAACATACTTGTTATTATTTGAAATGTAAGTTTTTATATGTATAATGTCTAAATTTCTTATATTATTCCAAATAACATATTCAATGGTTTATTTGTCTATGCCACAAATATATCTTTGAGCACCCAATTTTAAGTGCAATACATTTTGCTAATTGATATGCCAAGAAATGGCCCATACTCATAAAGAAGTTTGAACTTCATATTGCAATAAATAATAGCCATTTGCTAGAAAAATGTAAACCTATCTAAATTTTTACCATAGAAAAAGCTAAAAGAAATCCTAAGTGTGTTTTTATAGATAAACCATTTTGGAAATTTCACAGAT
The DNA here is from genome assembly GCA_008750895.1 of Mirza zaza. NCBI lineage: Eukaryota > Metazoa > Chordata > Mammalia > Primates > Cheirogaleidae > Mirza > Mirza zaza. The sequence goes on from VSMD01124517.1 coordinate 11,073, forward strand.
AAAATAGCTTAATGCCAGCTTGTTAACAGGATTAGGCTACCAAAAAGATACCTCAGAGTGGGCCAGAACATAGATTTTTACCAATGTAATTTACACAATAAGTTGAAAGTGTGTATGCAGTCTATTTTTTTTCCTTTATTTTAACTCAAGTATTTTTTATCTAGTAAATAAAGTTATTAAGTTTGGAGTGTATTGAATGGTGTTTAATAAGTGAAATAGTCAGTGCTCCTGCAATTAAATTTAGAAAGAGAAGTCTGAAAGTGATCAAAGTCTATTTTAGGATACCAGACTGAAAAACAGCAACTCAATGATGAGATACAGCTATGGTCTGCATAACAACATTGCAGTCAGTGACTGACCAGTATAGGATGTTGGTCCCATAAGATTACAGTGGAGCTGAAATACTCTTATTGCCTAGTGACATGGTAGCCGTGATAACATCATGCACAATCAATCTATTTTTTTATACATTTAGTGTAGCCTAAGTGTACAGTGTTTATAAAGTCTATGTGAGTATATAGTAATGTCCTAGGACTTCATATTCACTCACCGCTCACTCACTGACTCACTCAAAGCGACTTCCAGTCTTGCAAGCTCCATTCATGGTGAATGCCCTATACAGGTAGGCCATTTTTTGTCTTTCATACTGTATTTCTGCTGTACCTTTTCTATGTTTAGATATGTTTAGGTACATAAATACTTACCACTGTGTTATATTTGCCAATAGTATTCAGTACAGTAACACTGATGTACAGCTTTATAACTTAGAGGCAACAGGCTATACCAGATAGGCTAGGTGTATAGTAGCTATAAGATCTACAATCTGGGTTTATGTAAGTACACTGTATGATGTTCATACAATGACAAAATCACCTAATGCATTTTTCAGAACATATCCCAGTCGTTAAGCAACACACGCATTTGATACTATCTTCATTTCAGAGATTTCAGTTTGGTCGATGAGGCCTGAGTTTTTCCATTTATGGAGAAGACTTCATGAAATTCTAGAATTGTTTAATAGGACTCTGAGTGGTAAATTCTATAACTTTGTATAACACCAACTAAACTGATTGGGACTATAAAATATTGCAGAGATTGTTGTAATTCCATAATGCCTTATTTTAGTAATGACATTTAATTCTTCTTGTTTAAAATGAACAGAGTAAGTTAGAGGTGACTTTATCCTGTTAAATTATAGGTCTTAATTTTGATTGCAATTCACCGGAGAGCACTTAGCTGAAGTATTTACCTGCATTAGTTTATACTATTCACACCCAACTGTAATGGATTAAAAGTCTACATTTTTTTATAAAAACAATTAAATCATCCCTAAGCATTTTATTACTTGCTGGTAATATTTCAAGGTAATTATATATTTCATTTTGCTGCCTTGATAAACTCTAAAGCCTAATGCTTTTGTTTAATATAAAAATTAAGGTTTCCGAATCACCATAGTGATTGTTTCCTATGGAAGAATACATTACTTTGCAGATTTTAAATTGCTCAAGGGTACAAAGAAATATTAAAAAATAATTTCATAGATCATAACAAAGCCAATGTTTTATACTTTTTTACAAAATATAAAATTAATTTGAGCAGCTAAGTCTATTAACATCAAAGAGTAAATCTATTTAAGTGAAAAATTATTTTCACATGTAAGCCTTTTTTATGAAACAACTTTATGAAAAAGTATTATTGGAAATTTTTTCTGACATATTGAATCATTTACCTTATTTGATATGTTTTCTTGGAAAGCAAATGTATTTTCTTTATTATATTGCTCTTAGGAGATATTAAAAAGTCATGTATAATAATTTTGTTTTACAACCAGTGATATAGCATTTGTACAGTTATCTTTAAGAATTTTGTTCTGGGTGCCTCTGCACCAATAAGAAGATTCTAGACATAAATATCCCTCAATTAAACTGACAGCACAAATTTCTCACAGCAAGGCACTGTTTCACTTCTACAGTCAAACTTATTTAATTTTTCAACCATGTACATCAACTCCTTCAATTCCCATAATCCAGGTTTTTTTCCTCCTGTCCTATATTGTAGCAGGACAGGGAGTTTGTCTTTACCCTCCTCTGAGCTTCCTCCTCCTTCTTAACCCATATTACAAGAGGATTCAACTACATTTGAAATACAAAAAGATGATTCAACTGCATTTGGTATACAAAGTGCAGAGAACTTTAATGACCAAGGTGAATTAAAAGCATCATCATAATCTGTCGTTTAATCAATTATTAAGTGCCACCATGCAGTTCACAGATAATATTGTCCAATTGTGCATATTTTAATTGAAAGGGAAAATACGTGCTTTGCTCTGTCATAAAGAAAGAGAACATTTTAGTGGAAAATGTGTGTACAAACACTTCAAATAAAACTGGAAGAACCACAGGCTGTTGTCTTTTTATACTTGAATTTTTGCTTGCTTAATTTTAATAAGTTTTGTGGGTTTTCACAATGCAAAATTCAGAAGTAAGATTCTTTTTAAGAAGTTGAGAGAAAAGTTGAAACCCACTTGAATGCTAGGAGAAGACTTGTAGCTCAGCCTCCCCTCTCTCCTTTCTCCTTTCATCTGCCACTTGATCGGAAGCATTCCTGGCTATCCTAAAAATAGGAAGACGGCCAAGTCCTTTGCATTGACTCTCCAGCACGGCTTTTCTTTTCCTGTGACCCATGAGTTTCTAGAAAAGTTTGGGCCACTCAGCATCTTTCAGATTCAAGGGAGATTTGACAATCCTTAAACACCACACCAGAATCTTTGTGAGTTTCCAAGGAAGACAAAGCACAGACCTTTCCCTGGAGCTTAACCTGGAGAGATTTCTCCTGTCTGTAACCTTCAAAGCCTATTTTGTGTCTTTGTGGAAGTGTGGAGGGAAAAGCCCAAGTTTTTCTTCCCTTCTTTCTGCTACAATGCAAACTCATTCACAAAGCATGCCCTACTCTTTCTTCCTTTACAAGGGCAGAGCGTGGTGGACGTGTTCCAAATCAGGGGCGGTGTGATTGTGAGTTCAGGCTTTGCCTCTCTTCTGCTGCTGAACCAAGGAATAGCAAGTTTAATCTAATTGAATTCCACGGCAGTGGTTTGTTTATGTTTTGCCCAAGGAATATTCCCATTGCTTAAGTTTGGTGTTTGGAGTGTACTATGAATAGTGCTATATATGATGAATACTGCTAAGGATACAAATCCTCAAAGTCTTTGTGCGATGAATGTTCAAAAAGTATTATTCACAAACACATTAAATATCAAGTTATAGAATTAATATACTATGTTTGAGGGATTTTGTTCATCAAACAATAAAACTCTCTGTAGCTGGGACTTTGCCCTGACAGATGTCTGCCTCCGTATTGACAAAAATTTCAAAAACAATCCAGGTGATGCTAAAATTTGTGAGCTTTCCTCTCGCCCTAGGACAAAAACCAAATCATAACTACTCATGTACAGTCATGAGTAAAAACTATCCAGTGTTCACATAAACTTACTTATTGAAGAGTTTAGTGCTAAACCATGTCCTTTAGGGGAAAAGCTCATAACGTACTAGATAACTTAACCATTCTATTAGGAATTAAATTAGAGTGGCTTCAGTTATGACTTGTAAAGTTATGAAATATATATTAAACGTGAAAGAGTTTATCAAAATCCAGCTAGTTAGTTGAATTATATGAAAATGCCAATATTCAAATGGTTTTGATCTGCAAAACTGGAGATTTTATGCAGTTTAACCTACCAACCAGCAATTATATTGAGCAGTACTGTTCTAGTTGAATTTTAATTTATTATAATAACTATCATCTAAATCTGAAAGAGTAATGATTGCCACACTGTGATTTTATTAATAATAACTAAACATATCCTTTATTTTTTCTTCCTGGAAAAGAAATGACATCAAAACAATGTTTTTAATGCCAGGCTCCCTTCTAATTATGCCTTAGCTCCAAACTCCCAGATCTAGAGTGTTAGTTTACCATTTTGGAAAAATCTAAGGGAGAACTAAAGGCCTTCTGAAGTTTATGTATTTTACAGACAGCTCCTTTATATACGCTGTAACATAAAAATGTGACCCCAATATTTAAGACCGAATAATTGCCTATGTTAAAAGGTAAACATGAAGTTCCCCTAATTATTAAGTAATTGCATTCCTCCTCAATGCCTTGGGCAGAAGCAGCTCTGGTTTTTGAGCAGATGAAATTCCTGTTTTACTGTCAGGATGCAGTGATGTAACTAAGGCTTGCTAGCCTATAAATCTGTAACCTGAACCAGAGGATTTGAAGGCAAAACGAGTTTTGCAATGTACTGCATAGCTAACTTTCCATTTCTGTGATAAAGTATGCACGACAAAGTAAGATTGGAACCATACTGCCATTTGAGTTAAAGAAACCTTTTCAATAGAAAGAAATTATAGGAATTATTTTTTAAATAATTGTAGAAGTCATCATTTTTTGGAAATAGTAGAAATGTATACAAATCAAATCACCGGAGCATCTCACTTTTGCATTATGGCTCCGACTGAATTTCTTGATAGAATTATACCTACATTACCACCAGCTGCCTCTTCTCAGTCTTAAGTATAATTCCATTTAGGGACTTGGTTATTATATCAAAACAGAATAAAAATCTAGTTATATAGTTCGAGAGTCTTCACAATTGGGTGCGCTTTGATTGTGCATTGTGTGAACGGCTCATCTGATTAATCCTTGATTCATCTCTATCACCTAGTCTTATTTTAGAATCCTTGAACAGCACCTGCCTGGAAGTGACTGCAACAGTTCCAGTTGCATGAACAGTGTTTTACTAGAACTGTACACAGAGAATTTTATAACTGAGAAGGGCCTCTCGCAATGACGACAACTTCCACTCTAAGGGTTTTGATGTCTCACCCAGTCACACAGCTACTTCCTGGCATGGGGAGAGCTCTTTCTGCACTACCTTCCTTCCTTGCCTCACATGCTCATAGGTGAATACTTCGAGTGTAGGTTTAGGTGCATTCTTCCATTACCAACTCCATAGGAATACCTATCCCAAGACGATATTCCTATTCCTATACCAGCGCTACAAGAATTTATTAGATATAGTAAATGAAGAACAAATGAAAAAAGAATGAATATATCGAGGCTCCCCATTAGGTAAGCTTCTGAAGAACAGGCAATGTATTTCTTTAACACCCTTTTTTAGTACCAATAGAAATACAGTAGATTATATTCCTGAAGACATGGCACTCAAATATCTTGGCTGTGTCAATTTCTTAAAAAATCATTGACTGTGGATTTTTCTGCCTCTAACTCTGCTTAAGTGGAATAGTCCGAACTCACAAACTTGGTTGTAGCTCCTCAAAGGAGTTAATAATTTCACTCTAAAAAAACAACATCAAAACAGATTCAGAATGATTAAAGTGCTTTATAATCTCTTGGGGACTATTCACTTGTAATTTGTTATTTCTGGGACTGTCAAAGGCAGCCTTTATGAATGGAAATGATTGTTATTTACAGGCCCGTTTGCCTTTGATGGAGGCTCACGGGCTGCCAAGGTTACCCGGCGTTCAAGAAAGAAGAAGATTCACTGTTCTTTTTTTTAGATCAGTGGTTTCTTGAATTTGAAATAAAGCAAAAAAAAGACCTTTTTTTGTTATATTAATAAAAAGAGAAGAATGGAAAAGAGAAATTTGGCCCACATTCACTCCAAGTGAAATGAAATACTGATTACGCCATCATGTTAATTTGTATAATGTAGGCTGCCAGTACGTAAAACTCAACGATACAGGTAGAATTTTTAGCCTGAATTATTCGATATTTCTGTTGAAAGTCTTTGTACTCAACTAAACTTCAGATTTAAAAGAAAAAAAAAAAAGTAAGGGAAAACAGGAAAAAGTAGATATTCAACAAATATTTGGAACAAAACTGAGAAAATCATTCATACGGATAAATATACTGGACCCAATTCACAAATGTGACCCATCTCTTCATCCTAGAAAGCTACAGAATTCCTGTTCTCATTAGACTTGGCTTCTTCCTCATATAGTTTGAAAATATATACATTCAAGGATGGTGTTATCGGTGTGTGCAGGTTTCTGCACAGCAGTGAGGTTGTTAGTGCACAAGAAGTTGCCTCTTTGCCATATAAAAATTCAATTAGAAGCTCCCAATAAAAACTTAATTAAAAGGTTATGGAAACAAAAGTGCCACACACTGGGCCTTACAACTTACTAAACTCTGGCTCTGCTGAACCACCAGAGGCAATGGCTTCTGCAGGCACTGGGCCTCTTCTATGAAAAATGCCTGGCTGCTGGCAATGCACATTTTTCGTTACAACAAGAAACCTGGGAGGGAAAGCATGTTTCCCTATGAATTAGTTGCTGAACAACTACTGCTTTATGTATCAAGACCTCCTTCTGGAATTTCACCTGAAATGTGCTCCTAGTATGAAGGCCATGAGAAATATGTGAGGCTTTTCAGTCTCCAGTTTGCGGTCTCACAGTGAGAAGTCCAACTGTGCAATTCTGTTTGTTCACGGCCCTGTCTAAAATGTGTCCAGATTTGTGATCCTCTTTCTCTTCTCCTTAGCAAAACACAAGTTTAACTAATTAAAATACAGTTTCTGCGTTTCACACTGTTATCTCAAAATGTACGTTAAAAAGTATGCCTTCCAACCAACAGTTTCTCCAGCTGTTGCGGACAGGTCATTGGTTGAGTTGCTGTCCCAAGCCAGGCGCCTCGTTTGTGCTCAGTAAATAAAATTGAATAAAAGAATACGCTCTCATGAAGTGGATGGGACTGTTCCTTAGAATTAGTGAGGTTAAGGTCACCCCAGGGCAATGTGACTCTGGAGCACATCTTCTTAGGCTGTACAGGCTATGCTGCTGCCAGAAGAACTTGATTTTCTCATAATAAAACCAACCAAGTTCTTTTCATCCACGGAGGATCTAGATTTTGTGGGGGCCCAATATTTATGATTTGGGAGACCCTCTTTAAGAAAAAGAATATAAAATTAGGCCAGACGGAGGTGGCTCACATGTGTAATCCTAGCCCTCTCGGAGGCCAAGGTGGAAGGATCACTGGAGGCCAGGAGTTCAAGACCAGCCTAAGCAATAGCAAGATCCCTATCTCTACTAAAAATAGAAAAATTAGCTAGGCGTGGTGGTGCACGCCTGTAGTCCCAGCTACTTGGGAGGCTGAGGCAAGAGGATCGCTGGAGCCTTGGAGTTGGAGTTTGCAGTGAGCTATGATGACACCACTGCTTTCTACCCAGGGCCACAAAGCAAGACTCTGTTTCAAAAGAATAAACAAACAAAAAAAGCAATTTAAAATTAGGCATACAAAATTAGCAACAGCCCCTGCCAAGGGGCCCAAGGCAGGTGATAGGCTCCAAAGCTTAAGCTAGATTGGTTCCACGGTGAACCCACCTCTGTCCTCTTCAGTCAGCTTTTGGTCTCTGGCCTCAGAGTGGTACTTTTGCAGAAACAGCCTCTCTGGAGTCAGTGAGATAACCCACTGGTCCATTTAAACACACATTGACCCAAGTTTTGGTACATCTTCTTTATTTTTTTTTTTGAATTTTTTTTATTTCGTCATATTATGGGGGTACAAATTTTAAGGTTTCAATAAATGCCCTTCCCCCCCCCACAAGTCTGAGTTTCCAGCATGACCATCCCCCAGATGGTGCACATCTCACTCATTATGTATGTATATACCTGCTCCCCTCCCCCTTACCCCCTGCCCAATACCCTATTACTGTAGTACCTATGTGTCCACTTAGGTGGTGCATCTTCTTGTAGTAATTTACCCATAAGTGCTATATGGTAAGAAAGGTTGCAAGGTAGATTTTTCTCCAAGAGCTCAGAAACATTTCTCTTATGGGGCACTTGGAATACAAGGACATGGTTATTGGCCTCAAGTGTCTCACAACTTATAAGGGCAGACAGACATGTTAACAGCTGTAATGCAGTGTGATAAATGCTGTCAGAGAAGAGTGCATAAAATGCCACCACCGTCCCGCCTGTTCTGAGAGATTGGACTCCAGTTCTGCCATCTCCATGAAGACTTCCCATACTTCTCTGTCCCTCACTGAGCTCCTCTGAAGGGACGAGACACTCTGGATCTATACTGAAGTGACAAAGAACAACTTGGACAGTTGAGTTTCATCTTCCCATCTGGACTGAAAGCTCCTTGAAGGTGGTGGTCAGCCTGTCACCACAGGCTCTAAAGGGCGGGCACTAGATGACTGTGTAACCGAGTGAATGGCTGGGCCATTGATGGGTGGACATCGTTGGGGCACGGCAATCTTTCTGAACAACGTCATCCGAAATCCAGTCAACAGAAGCCATCACTGAGCATGGAAGCTGGGGCAAAACTTTTTATTTAAAATTTAACTACACATTTTAATGTACTCTTGAGAGTTAAGGACATTTGCTATGTTGCCCCAAAAGAGGATTCACAAAATTAATGTTTCTTATATACTTTTTACTGAGGTGAAATTCACAAAAGATAAAATTAATCATTTTAAAGGGAACCTTTGGTGGTATTTAATACATTCATAAAGCCATACAGCAACCACCTCTATCTAGTTCCAAAACATTTTCATAACCCCAAAAGAAAACCCATGTCCATTAAGCAATCACAACTCATTTCCTCCTCCTCCCGTCCCCGACAACCACTAATCTGATTTCTGTCTCTATGAAACTACCTATTCTTATAGATATTTCATATAAATGGAATCAAACAATATATGCCCTTTTGTGCTTGACTACTTTCACTGAGCATAATGTTTTCGAGGTTCATCCACCTTGTAAGTATGTATCATTACTTCATTTCTTTTATGGTAGAATAAAATTCTACTGTGTGTATATACCACAATTTTTTGATTATTTCATCCATTGATGGACATTTAGATTATTTCCACATTTTGGCTGTTGTGAATAATGCTGCTATGAACATGTATGCACAATGGATTTTTCTGAGTCTTTGTTTTCAGTTCTTTTGGGTATATATACCTAGGAGTGAAATTGCTGGATTATATGGTAATTCTATATTTAACTTTTCGAGGAACCACTAAACTGTTTTCCACGTGGCTGCACCATTTTATACCTTTATACCCATTGGCAAGGTGCAAGAGTTACAATTTCTTCACATCTAATACCTATTTTCCTTTTAAAACTATTGTAGATATCCTAGTGAAAATGAAGTAAATTTTATGTTCAAATTATTTATGCCATTTTGCTGAAGATATTTAATAGCCCTGAGGGTCAATTCATATTCCATTTCCAGTTTTTGAGTCCCAGAGTCTTAAAACACTTGCTAAAACCCATTAAGACTGCAGTGACTAAGACATCATAAGTAAACAAAATATTCCCATGGTGATATGCCAGGCATTGGGGGTCGGCCAAATGAAGAAGGATGTTTAGCTAGGTAGGGTCTCTATAGGAAAATTCTAATGAAATTTCAAAATTTTACACAACAAAATTGAAGACTCATAGGCAAATTTCATTTTAGTTCTTTAATTTATTCTTTATATTTTTAGACTTATCTGAAAAATGAATTTTTAGAAGTGGATAAAAAACACATACTACCACATGTTATTTGAATTATATTTTATCCTCAGCAAAACCTGTTTTGTTGTTGTTGACTAATTTTCTTAATCAAATATTTAGGTTATCTTCTGCTCTCTGAGCTTACTTCTGTTTTTACATATAAAACATAATATTTGAAGACCAAACATGCCCAGTTGCATCCTTTTTTCAGTCTGTGTTTGAGAGGATAGAAATCAAGAATTAATCTGAGAGCCAGGCTGCAGGGAAATTTGAGTGAAGGTGAGGATATGCACAGTGGACCTCTCCCTTAACCTTAAAATCATAAATTCATAGAACCTTAGACTGGTAAAGAAGCTTTGGTGGCAGCAATTTTAAAACATCTTTCAGAACTTCCCAACTCACATTTTTTTTCGGAAACAAATGCTATGTAGAACCCTTACGTTAGACAAACCAGCAAGCAAACACAAGACAACGGCGACAAATACTCAACAACAAACAGAAGCAGGCTTGTTCTGGTGAGACACGGCTGTAGGCTTGGAGCCCTCATGCTCTGAGCAGCCCCCACCGCCCTAATCTATATGACCCTCCACATATGCTGCATGAACACAATTTGGAAAGCCCTGATCTAGTTCATTGCCCTCTCTCTGCTGTGGAAGATTCCAGCTGCTACTTGAATATTACTAGTGACAAGGAGCTCACTGTCTCACTCACAAGGCATCCTATTCTATTTGTGAGCAAGTCTGTATGTTAGAAAGAAATTTGCCACATGGATGCAAACCTTTGTCCCTGTAACTTCAATGTGTTAGTTTTTCTTACCTTTTGAAACACTGAATCTCTCCTCCACGTGACAGCACTTCAGGTTTGGAAAGACAGGGGTACTGTCTTCCTTTTCTAGTCAAAATGCTCCCAACTATTTTCACTTCTGCAGACGTGCCACCTCCATCACCCTTGTCTGAAATGGCTGCAGGTCATCCCAGAGGGTTTATTCCAGGTGTGGACTGACCAGTGTTGACTACAGAGGACCTGGTTTCCCCAAGTTCTGAAAGCGGCACTTCCACCAGTGACCTGGAAGACTGGCCATTTTTTGGCAGCCCAAGTTCACCATTGGCATAAATTAAGCATGTGATTGACAGAAGCCTGATCTTTTCCCAATGAGCTGATGATTATCCAGTTAACTTAGACCTCTAACAGGTTATGTTTGGAAGTGAAGCTATAGAATATTCAATCTGGAACATAATTACCTAAACACACCATGATGATTTCAGAGTGCAAATATTTTTTTCCAGTTGTCTACTATTGAGGAATATCCATAGTTTGGTCATCCTGTAGGAATAAAAGAAATTGAGAAATGGCAGATTTTTCAATACAACTATGTAAAAGATGATATAAAAATAAAGCAATTAGTAAATACTATATAATATATAAACATTAATATATTCCTGAAGGACTGATAGGATAGTATAAACCCCTTTTTTCTTTTGGATTTTTTAGGGCTTTTATGACTTGTCTAATCACATATTAGTATCAATATTAATAATACCTATCTTGTCATTATGAGTGATAGTAATAACTTCATTTAGTATAGCTTTTTAGGTTATCAAAGTGCTTTAATAAACATTACCACATTAGTTTTTCATAATCCTCTGAGATAGGTCAGGTGGTTATTGTTACTCTCCTTTTGCATGTAAGGAAACTGAGGCCCAGAGACGTTGAATGATGGGCAGGTTGCCCAGCCAGTAATGGCAGTGTGACCACACATTCCATTTTGCTTGAAGTGGTCCCAGTTTATAGAGGCTGGTCTAGGAACCTAGTTAGTGAACTTTTTTTCCCCAGCAAAAGCTAGATATCAACATTTGGACAATAGCATAAATGATTCTCCTAAGTAAGGGCTCTCTATGCTGAACTGCACTGCCTCTTCCTTCTGCTCTGTTCCCCTTCAGATGGACATAGGCTACTGATGAAGATCTCATTCAACAAACTGAGGTTGCATTTTCCTCATAGTCTGGCATCAGAAAACAATCTCAACCCAGGGGCAGTCTGTCTTCAGTGACTTCCATTGGTGACATGTCTAACCAATACATCTCTCTGTATGGAGCTCTGAGTAGACAAACTATTCCCACCCAATCAGGTTATGAAAAGAAATTATAACAATACATTTTATGGTCCTAGAAGGTATTTGGAGTCAAGATAAAGCAAAGTCTAAACCAAGGGTTTAAGAAGCCAGAGCAGGAGTTCTTTTCTTATGTGAAAATTTGAAAGTTGAGTGATCTGCAAATGACGGGAAATTAGTTTAAAAGCAGAAAAATAGAGTTCTTCTCCCATCTTTTCTAAGCTCTTTCTTATAAGGCAAAAAATGTGTAAGGCTTTTTAAAAGGTGTTTTGAAAGCTATTTCTAAGATTCATAAAAGATTATTATGTGCACATATGGTAAATGAGATGAAAGTTTTATTCCGTGGTCATTCATAAATGTTTATTTAGTGACACACACTGTGCTAACTGCTAGAACCTAGTTACTAGAAGCTATAAAAAGCAGCAATCCATAAAAACACTTTCAAAATATTTTGTGTGTTTCATGAAGAATTTTGTGTGTGTTTTGGTTGCCTCTTTGAGATAACCATAGTAATTTGATCAAGAAACAAGATTTTTAGTGCATAATGTACAATGGTACTCTAACCAAAGTGTTTGAAAAGACAGTGACAATAATAAATGTAAGCAATTAATTTATTGTTTTGGGCATCTGTCAAGTTGCATTAGGTCTCAGATTTCCTTCATGAGAACATCTGAGCCCACATCAATCACGTATCATTCCCAAAGGCAACAAATCATAATGGCTATTTCTCCTTTAGGACAAGGCTAAGCTTAAAGAATTTAAGTCCTGCTGGTGGCAGTAAAACTAAATACTAGCAGGGGAAAGATATAGAGGATCTTTTTATTTTTCATTTTTGGTAGGAGCATTAAAGATAGTCACCAAACAATTGATTTTGATTTGGCAGCTTACAAAGCTTCATTGAAAAGATTTTCTATATTTTCTTTTTAAATTCCCCAGGATATAAAGAGCTTATTTATGATTAAGTCTATATTTTATACAGACTTCTCCCTCACACTTCCAAGATGTAATTTTACATATGTGTGTGTGCGTATGTGTGTGTCGGTGTGTTCCTGCCTTTTATTTTCCGTGGTATAACTGTAGCGTTTATCTTGAGTCAGAAAACTAGATGGAATCTTATCAAGGCAATTTAACTAATTCACTGATGCCACGCAGGACTTTATGGAGACATTTGAGCTAGAAAAGTCTAAACCTTCTAGACATGCATTAGTTTATACCTAAAGGTCTAAACATTATAGACACATATAGGCCTACACTTTATGGACACATACTAGCTTGCAGCATTTAGACCCTTAGAAGTCTGTACTTTATAAATATGGATAGGCCTATATCCATATGTTTAGACTCATAAAGGCCTATACCCTAGAAAGGTGTGTAGGGCTTTACCTTATATACACATATAGGCCTGTAGCTTATAAACACATAAAGGCCTACACTTTATGGAAAGGACCAAAAATTCCTTGATGAACATTTTAAAGGCCTAACAACACACAGCTGAGATGCCCTTATAATGCCAGAATTTTCAGACTTAGAGGTTCAACATCCTGGTCTCTCTTTTCACTATGAATTTTGTTTTAATTTCAGAATATTATAGGGTACAAATGTTTAGGTCTGACTCGGTGGGGCGAAGGCAATATATGCAACTTATGAATGCTTAATGGACAAGGAAACATGGACTAGGTCTGCAGTCTCCAACTCCTGTGCCACGACCTGGTACCAGTCCGTGGCCTGTTAGGAAACTGGCCGCCCACCACCCCTCACCCCCAGCCCAGTTGGTGGAAAAATCGTCTTCCATGAAACCAGGCCCTGGTGCCAAAAAGGTTGGGACCGCTGCTCTAGGTAATTTGCATGAGACTTGCAGATTCGAGGATCAAGAACAAGACCCTGATTGTTCAGATTCAAGGCCAGTACCCATGTTCTAAGTGCCTAACCACAGCTTGGACTTTCAAGCCTCCAGAACTCTGAGAAATAAATTTCTGTTGTTTATAAGCTACCCGGTTTATGGTATTTTGTTATAACAGATGGAATGGACTAAGACAAATTGTTTTTGTGCAATGTTTTTTTCCTAACCTCCCCCATGCTATGTTCCTTTATACACAGATACCTAAAAATCCACCACAGTGTCAAAATGAAGTCTCTTAAGATATTCTAAGGCATTCTGATATTTTCGCAGTTAATATGTTTCATTTAAAACATCACCGAGGCAGATTGTTGTCAGCTTGTAATTTATTTAAATTGCTGTTGGCTTCATTTCCATTTTTGTGGTCTCTAGCTTAGCATTTCAGAGGCAGAAAGTGAATCTCACTTCGGAAAATGCAATATATTTTTTTTTTCGAAAATGTATGTTAAATCTTGTGAGGCCTGTAAGTAATGATTGATTTCAAAAATTAAGAATAAAGAGACCCAATGTGAAGTCAGGTACCTTCTTTTCAATTTGAAAGGTGAGCATGTTTAGAAAGGCTGTTACAGATATTGGAAACTGCCAAGCAAGCTGGTAGCAGGCTGGGGCTAGCATGGAGTATTGATTCAGATGTCATAATTAAATGAGCCTGAGACTTAGCTTAGATAGACATTCTATGGAAAGATGGATAAAGAGTGAGGAAGAGATATGAGTTAGTATGAGTCAGAGTCTCTTTCCCTAATAGTACTTGTCAGAATTTCAAGGGTGAGAGGTTCTATCAATTGGAGCAAGAACGGCGTGGGTGTGATGGGGTTTGGCACCTTATCAATTATCTCTTTTCTAAGAGAACATGTGTGACATCTGTGATTTATTTCCGATCTACCAGTCTGGTGAGCATGAGTCCTGAGTTTGCTGCCAAATTACTGTACCCGTCTACATGCTAAAAGGCTGCTGTCACATTCAAGACTGTCAGAAATTCAGATCCTTCCTGTGGGTGATCCCAGAGAGCACACAGAATAGGGACTGACCTTTGGCTTGTGGCGAGCCACGTGTGGAAGTTTTGTAGTTGCCAATCAACCTATATTATGTCAAATTAGCTTTTCCCTCCTCAATTTCTGCCTCTGTGGTTAAAATCGTATTGTAGCCATATCAGTGGAAATGTAAAACCTGAAAACAAATTTTCCCGTAATCTCACCGCCATAACATTAAACCCTACCTACCTAGCCTCTGTCCTTATGCACGCTATATAATATTAACTTTTACTCTTAGAAAATTTTTTCTGATTAACAGCAGTTTATTCCCATGAGAGGATATCCCCCAAGAGCGGAGAGGAGGGTATGTTCTTGGTGGAATGTGAAAAAAAAAAAAGAACATTCTAAAATCTATGACATTTAGTAGGATGGAAATTAATTAAATTGGAGCAGCCCCTGAGAGGAACACACATTTTCCTTCTGTCTGATGTAGCTCTTGGAAGGTCTTCATTGGCCAGCCAACTTTGTACGGATTAGGTTTTCTCATCTTACCAGCCTTACCCTCAAAGGAAAGAAGCAGGTGATATAAGCACACAGGGCATCATTGATATTTTATATTTTTCTTTAAATGCCACCTCTTTGTAGGCCTGTGAGCAGGGAGAGATATCACTTAAAGTTGACACAGCCATTCCTCTGGCCATGGAATCATGGCCTTCCAACCCTGGAGCTAGCCTGAATCTATTGGATTTATCAAAAAGACCTTAACATTGTGGAATGGCAGTCCCCACCAATAATTTGTTCACCGTCTCCCCCCCACTCCTGCTTTATCCTTGTTATTAGACGAGTCATTATTTTAAGCCATTCCGTTGCCTCAGGAACTGTGAAGTGACCCTAATGATAATTCTCTGTGGCACGTAGGTATACATAATGTTTCTCTGATCATTCGTCCTCACCTGCCTCCAAACTTAAATGTACAAATGTCTTTTATTCTTAAGGCTTTGCACTAAAAGAGGTTTTGCAAGCCATTTTCTTACCTAAGAATTGTAACCAAGCTGGAAAACCATCAAGATATATTGAGAGGCTAACATGCTGCCCATTTACAATATATAGGGTACAAATATTTGCAAACTGATCAAAAATGTTGTATAAACTTTTATAGACTTTGGGAAGTGTTTGAAATTTTTTGGAAATCTAAAACTGGAAACACTCTTAGTTACTCCATTGCCCAACTCTCTAATCCCACAAATAAGGTGCAGGAAGTTCTGAAAGGTTAAGGTGATGAGTCCGGAATCTGAGACACCCAATAGTCTAGCACAGGCTTTGGAGTCAAAAAGTCTGGTGTGGACCACTGATTTGTGTCTTGCTTAATGCCTGGGAGTCCATGAGCAATTTATTAGCTACTTTCTGTGTCTTTGTGTCCTCAGCCGTAAAATGTAGAGAAGATACCTGTGTCTGTAGTTATAGTGAGGGTTAAATGAGATAAATTAACAAAATGGTTAGCACCATTCCTGGTGCATTTTAGTTAGTGGGAGCTACTCTTTAATAAACAGCAATGATCCTCCAGGTGGAAGGTGGAAGGTGGAAGTGGTGATGGTGGCAGTAGAATTCTCATCACTCCTATGCCACAAAGAGGGCTGCCATCTCTAGGACCCCAGCCCTTCTCTTGCCACACATCCCTTGGTCTGAGGGGACAGGGATTCTGTTTTGAAGGAGTGCCACCTAGAAGGAAGGGTTTTTCCTATAGTATTTGGACTTTCATCCTCATATCTAGTGTGTTGTGCATTTAGACAATCCCTGCTGGAAAGTGTTGCCAGAAATAAACAAGCTGTCAGGGGCAAATGATTCATTTCTCATCTACTCAGATGACATCTGGTTTAAGTGTGATGAATACATGCTAGTTTAAATCACATGCTGACGGTGATGCTATCTGACAGAAATGTTTGCAAATATTTTTGGAATCCCCTAAGTGCTTGCTACCAAAGAATGAGCTTATTTAAATGTGGAAAAAGCATAAACTTCCGTCTATCGAATCAACACTCACCTCAATCTCCTAAGGCTGTGAGATTTGGAGCTACACCTGCCACACTGTTTGAAGATTAAGTGGCTGTTTTGATATTAAATGTAGATGCCACTAGCAGCATGCTGATACAAAACAAATGTCCAGTGGTCTTGGGGACATTTAGGAAACAGCCTTTGAATAAAAGAAATGCCAAGTGTCCCTACATGTTTGAATGGACTTCAGTACAGTTAATGGTTTGGTTATTGTTTTTATTACCTTTGCAGCTATTCATTTAATACTGTTAGTGGATTGTACTGTGCCAAACACAGAAGCATCAAGAGAAAATGGAAGATGTGTGCCTGCCAGGGAACTTCACATGGCCACAAGGGAAATAACCAGTCTTAACATAATGCTCAATTATTTCAAATCCGTGCTGGACAGATGTGCCACATCGATGTGCTGGACATTATCAGTTGTTTCAGATTGTTCTTGGCAAGCCGATTCCTTGTCATCCTCAATAACCTGAGAATTAGCAATATTTAGCTGAAACGTATTGATAGTCATTTGTATGTAGGGAATTTAAATTATATATAGAAATTCTAAATTATCTGAATATTGAAAGTTGAAGGCTTATGCATAATGCATAACAATTGCTCAGTGAATTAGGAATAAACATTTACATGGAGAAAATCATATGAAACATGTGTCAAAGCATAAGGAATTCTTGCTTGATATATAGCCCATTTAATAATATATTTATGCAAAGAAAAGAGAGCAAATATCTCTTTTTATGCATACCATCAATAGCTACTGTTTGTATAGCACATTACAGTTTTTAAAATGTTTTCCATGATTTATATTATGTGAGATAATGATTTTATTTTAATCCAGGTAATTAATTATATTTTCAACAATATCATCAGCATTTGAAATATATAGTTGTTTTCCTGGAACATCAATAGACAAAACCAATTTATGAGCTATTTATATAAAGCAGGCCTCAAATATTTCAGAATAATTGATTTTTACATATTAAGTCTATCATCCCTATTATTATATTTTCTTCAGGTTATTTGTTGCTAATTTATATTTGGAAACATGAGGAGGTCTGTAAATAGCATTATAATTGGCATTTTATGGTAGAACCAGAAATATACCAATTTCTATTTGACAAAATTCCAGAACTTTCTAAGAATGTCCTAAAGTATTGATGGTAATAGAGTAAATGTGCCGTGTGGAGAAATCATTTCTGCTCACATGAGAATGAGCTTCAGTTAATGGAAAGAGTTTTTGGTGATCTTAGATTTGAATGGTATCTATGAATACCTTCACCAGATTCTATAAAAATATAAAACACAAAATAGTGTATGTACATGCGTGTGTGTGTGTGTGTGTATATGTGTGTGCATAGAAAAAAGACTGGCAGGGTACACAAAACTGATAAGGAAATATCTTGGGAGAGCAGTGTGAATGGGAAGGTGGGGTGATGGAAAGGGCTATTTTATTTTTTTACCCCATATACTTCTATATCATTTATTTTTATGTATTTTTGCAATGAGAATTCATTTATTACTTACGTAAAAATAAACAAGCCTACAATGGACAATGATACCAAGAATAAAAAGTAGACCAACCTAATCTAATCTGCCTTTTTTCTTTGTTGGCTTGTAAAGGAATTTTCTGGTTTTTCCTCAGATGGGAGGAACCATCTCAGGATGGAATATCTCCATTTGTGGCCTTTCTTACTTCATTTGGTCTATCTCTGTCCAGGGCTGTGCTATTTGCTGTTGAATACCTGGCTCTTGGGATAGGAAACGAGATCCAATTTGCTGATTACCATGGTGTAAATACTCTTAGGGTGGCCAATTTTAAGTTACCAACATGACATCAAATAGCTCACAGAATCCCTGGCAATGGTCAGTTGGCTGTCTTCTCCAGTGGCTTAAATTCTGACATCTAAAATTTTGATTCCCTTCCACAAGGATGCTCTTTTGGACTGAATATCAAGTTTCCCTGAAAACCTATACTGGGAGAAAGGGGGGCTGATGACAGGAGGGGGAAGAAGACTTGCTTGATGATTCTCCATCCAACACAAGCATGGACCTGGAGGCCCCAAGGCTGAGTCTTGCTGAACCTGCCCCCAGATTGAAGTGGCAGCTGCCTCCCCTCCCAGTGGCAATGGGCATGTTCCCAACCCAGTAGTGCCGATACAGACTCTTCATCTATAAAATGAAAATAATACTTTATCAGATGTCTAAGAACTATAACTCACTTAGAAAATGAACTCCTTATATTTGAATATTTGCACTCAATATGTTTCCTTCTTCAAATCTACACTTTTGAAGGCTGTCCAACTTTTTCCAAATGGCACATTGTGTGATTTCTACTGCTTTGTGTTCTCGTTCTGCTCAGCACTGAAACAATTAGTCAATTTTAGAGACACAAAAGGGTGTCCTCTGTACCTCTGTTCCCTCTTAGGACGCAGTTTACAGTAAGAGGCAGGCTAGCCTCACCACTTTTGTCATGGCCTGAGCCAAGCACAACTACCTGGAGGAAGGGGTATTGACTTAATTAAGATGAGGCTTCTTTCAGGTCACTGCCTGGAAATCAGCAGAGACGCATCCTCCGAGGTAGAGCTGACCTTCCTGCTCAAAGGGCAGAAGCTGTGAACAAAGAATGGAGTTTGAGGCTTTAGGCAAAGAGGGATTCGAAGGAGGAGAACATTTTGCCCTGTCCCCAGCCTAGGGGTATCTTCAGCCATAGATGGGAAGGGGATGCTTGCTCCTTTGCGAGGCAAAGCCATGGCACATGGGAATTGTGTGTGTGCCAGTTTCATCAGCAATCCGGGAAGCAACTGATGAACTACAAACTAGACATCTTGATGTCGGCAGGGGTGATGTGGGTGATGCAGACTGAGAAGAGTACATTGACACAGTGAGCACAGGAGGTTTAGATTTCCCTGCAAGGCGGACCTCACCCGGGATCCTACAGAGGCCTTAGAAGGAATGTTGGGTCTCTGTTTGCTGTCTTTACGGCTCTCTGGGAGAAGCACACATAAAAACGGAGTGTTTGATTTGGGGATTATCGGCCTAAAAGTGGTAGCTGGAAGAATGTCTTCATCTCAGTTTGCTTTTGTTGCTTGCAGAGCATGCTGGCTCCACGGGCAGATTAGATCTTTCTTATTTGTTTGGAGCAAGCACTCAGAAAACCCAGGCCCTCGGCGTCCTGCAGCTACTGAGCAGGTTAAGGGGAAACCTAGCGCCTTGCCTTGAACTAAAAGTCTTTGTTACAATTTTTTTTCCTTGCTTCCCTGTAATCTATCTTGAATTAGACGGATAGTTGATTGGAATTATTTTATTTTTTGGTCTCTGTGTTTTTTCAGTTTTGGGGGGTTTCTTTTTGGTCTGTGATCTCTAGTTTTCTTCAGCAATGATTTGTAGGAAGCACACTGGTTGTACTGAATCCCACCCCGGGTACTGCTCAGAGGGTATCACCGAACTTCAGTGCCCGTCAGATTCCAGCATAAACCAAAACAGAGAGACCAGCTTGTGGCAAAACACCGGCCTTTCTGCATGCTGGTTCCAATCAAACATGGATTGTCCTTCCTGCCTGGGAGAATCGGTTCCAAAGCCAAGTGCCTTTCACTAAAGAAGTGCGAAGACTATGGTCAAAAGCTTCTGGCTCCTTACTGAATGTCCAACTGCCTGGGCTAGAGTGCTTTCCCCTGGGGAACATGTCTTATTTCCATGTTGCTAGTAGCGAATCATGCTACTTATTTTGATGCTGTTTGAACTTTGAAGATGGCTATTGTTTTCCAATTCTTCCATTAACTCTTCTCTTCTGCTGAATAAATTTCTGTATGTATCTCTGTTTCTCATTTCTGCTAACCCCCTGCGGTATTCAAGTGGTACATGTGAGGTTGTGATTATATGTCCTACCTATGTGACGCCTTGGGAAGGAATATTTCCAGTTTCCTGTTTGATATGTAATTAAAAATTCCTGTGAATCAAGGTGGTAGGATGGAACCTTGTGAATTGCATTAGCAATAAAATAAAGAATTGGTCACAAACTTCCTATCACCCTCAATGCAATCTATAAGCTACGTGAACTAAATAGACAATAGACTTTGACATGTGGTTGATTAATTAGTTGATTGATTGATTACTCAGCCTCTACTTTACCAGGTCACGAGAATCGATATTTTACGTATTCATTTGTGAACCTCTAAAGTAGCTTCAAAGCTAGGTAGTATTTCCACATTTTACAATGTGGGTAAGGAAAGGCAAAGTCACTTGTCCCGGATCAAACACCTTCTGAGTCGCAAAGCTGCACTTGAATTTGGATCTCTGACATAGGAATTCCCTCTCTTTGTGATTCAATGCAGCATTCTTAGAAAGTGAGTTAAATAAATCCTTTTAATGGAATAAGACGCTTAAAGGTGTTCATTCCCGTATTTCAAACAGAGGCAAAAGATATTTTGATAAATGATTTGAACAACAGAGTAATTTCACTATTGCTTCCAGAAATACCTTTCCAAAATGGTGATAAAAGGTTTAGTGTTATCACAAAACTTCCCCATAAAGGATTGAAAGTCATATTTTCTTTCAGAGGGACCTTTGAGTGTTAAATTCTTTTTCTTTGTGGGTGGTTGATTGACATTATTAACCTTAAATATAGAAAGTATTTACACCAAGAGCAGTTTTTTCAAGAATGATGGCAAGAATGTACATCTAACGTTAGCAATCAGGATTGCTAAGTATACAAAGAAGGATCCAGTTAAAGACAAAATAATTCTTCAGTGCCATTAGGGTATGGTATTCTTACCTTTTTCTAGTTGGTTGTTCTTTATTTTATTTTTCTAAGTTTGATCTTGCAGTAAATAGAGATCTTATGCTTTAAATGGCTTGGCTACCTGAAATAGGCCAATAAAGTTCCTCTAGGGAATTTTTGAAACTGAGGAATGCAATGGAGCTTAGACAGGAAGCCTAGCACATACACATATGCACACACAGACACAGGGACACACAAGTGCACCCACCACACACATCACACGGACACACAGACACACTCATACCCATCACACACACATACACAAGCCAACTAAGATAAATGTACAAATAACATAATCAGAGCTAGCATTCATTGAGCGACTACACTGTGCCTTTCACTGTGCTAATCACTTCACATGTATTATCCTGTTCTTTTCTCAGAATCACACTATGAGAGAGGTGCTATGATGACCACCATTTCACAGATGAGGAACTGGGTCCAGAGAATACAAGAGAAAGGAAAGACGCATGGTTCTCTGCTCCACACTCCAACTGTGCATATAACCTGAAAACTCACAAGCATTTCAGCTTAAATCTGTTCCTTTGGCAACTTTTTCTTTCTACCCTACATCCATGTAGACTTGGACTCAGCAAATTATGATGCAAACTAGTCAGCTTCAATAAGCATTCAGTACTGTGTCATCTGCCCTAATTAAAGCCTAAACAGCTGCTCCTGGGGTGATGCCATTACCTTCTTAAAGCTGACCTGCCTCTGCCTCCCACCCTGCCCGCAGTCCATTCCCCTCACTACCATAGGAACACTTCCTACAACACAGACCTGACCACATCACCACCCTCCTGCTAAAAAAAATACTGAAATGATGTTACACAGCTTCAAATCTTAAGCATGACTTTATAGGCCTCCCACTACCAAATAATGACACGCACAATATACATAATTCCAACTGGAAATCTTTTCTATGTCCATGCCCTCTCCCTATCTCTATCTGGAATATTCTTCTCTTTCATTCAAGACCTGGTTTGCATGTCACCTCTTGAGGTGCCCTCCCAGGTCCTCTAACAATGCACTTTATTTTAGCCCTTATTAAAACATGATGGCTTTGTTTACATACAAAGGACACCCTCAAAAGGTAACACCAGCTCTCTAGCAATGGATACCAATCAAAATGAAAATATTGAAATGGCAGATAAAGTATTCCAGATATGGATTGTAAAAAAATTCAATAAATCCAAGAGAAAATGGAAAACCAACTCAAAGAAATGAGAAAAACAATTCAGGAAAAGAATGCAAAATTCATTAAAGAGATTAACATATTAAAAAAACAAATGAAACTTCTGAAAATGAAAATTTCATTTAAGAAAATACAAAAACAGTGGAAATGTTTAAGAATAGACTAGACCAGGCAAAAGAAAGATCTCAGAGCTTGACAACAAATCTTTCCAATTAACTCAGTCAGTCAAAAATAAAGAACAGAGAAATAAGAGGAATTAACAAAGCCTCCAAGAAATACGGAATTATGTAAAATGGCCAAATATAAGAATCATAGGCATCACTGAGGGTGAAGGAGAAAACGCATAAGGGCATACAAACTTATTTGAGGGGATAATTGAGGAAAACTTCCCTAGTCTTACTAGAGATTTAGAAATCCAGGTACAAGAAGTTCAATGAATACTTGGGAGATTCATTACAAAGAGGAAATCACCATGACACATAATTATCAGACTGGCCAAAGTTAACATGAAGGAGGAACTCCTGCGAGCTGTGTAAGTAACTTACATAGGAAAATGAAGGCTAACTGCAAACTTCTCAACTGAGATATTATAAGCCAGAAGGAATTGAGGTCCCATTTTCAGTCTTTGTAAACAGACAACTACCAGCCTAGAATTTTGTATCCTGCAAAACTAAGTTTCATATATGAAGGAAAAATAAAGACTTTTCCAGACAGGCAGAGACTGAAGGGATTTGTCAAGACCATACCTGCCCTGCAGGAAATATTCAGAACTGCATTATACATGGATCAGCACAATAGACATGCACCAGTGCAAAATCACACAAAAGCTGAAGCTCATAGCTCAAAGCTCATATAAAACAATAGCACAAGAGGTAAAAGAAAGCAATAAGGTATGACCTAACAGGATGAACAGAATAGCATTCCACATATCAATTCTATCAATCACTATGTACAGTCTGAATGCCCCACTCAAGAGACATAGGCTGGCTAATGGATAAAAAAAAAAAAAAAAAAAAAAAATACAACCCAATTATCTGTTGTCTCCAGGAAATGCAAGGACGCATATAGATTCAAAGTGAAGGGATGGAAAAAATATTCCATTCCATGCAAATGGATACCAAAAGAAAGTTGCCATTCTCATATCAGATAAAATCATCTTTAAATCAACAATAGTAAAGAAATACAAAGATGGTCATTATATAATGGTAAAGGGAGAAATTCAACAAGAAGACATAACAATCCTAAATATTTATGAACATAACATAAGAGCACCTAGATTAATAAAGCAAATCCTACTAGATCTAAGCAAAGAGATAAACAGCAACATCCTAATTGCTGGAGACTTCAACACCCCACTGAGAACTGAACAGATCATCTAAGCAGAAAATAAATAAAGAAATACTGTACCTAAACAGGACACTAGAACAAATGAACCTAAGAGATATTTACAGAACGTTTTACCCAAAAAGTACGGAATATACATTGTTCTCATCAGCAATATATGTAAATCAATAAATGTGATTCATCACATAACAAGAAGCAAAAACAAAGAACATATGGTCATCACAACAGATGCAGAAAAATCGTTCAACAAAATCCAGCGCTCTTTCATGATAAAACCCTCAACAAATTAGGCATAGAAAGAACATATCTTAAGATTATAAAAGCCATATATGACAAACCCACAACCAACATCATACCAAATGGAGAAAAGTTGAAAGCCTTCCCACTGAGAACTAGAACAAGACAAGGGTGCCCCCTATCACCACTTGTATTCAACATAGTGCTGGAAGTCCTAGCCAGAACAATCAGTCAAGAGAAACAAATAAAGGACATCCAAATTGGGCCAGTGGAGGCCAAATTATCACATTTTTGCTAACGATATGATCTTATATCTAGAAAACCCCAAAGAGTCCATCAAGAGACTCCTGGAATTGATAAATAAATTGAGCAAAGTCTCAGGTTACAAAATCAATGTATGCAAATTAGTTAGCATTTCTATACACCATTAACAATAAAGCTGAGACTCAAACCAAAGACTCAATACCATTCACAATAGCTGTAAAGAAAATAAAATATACTAGGAATATACTTAACTAAGGAGATGAAAGAACTCTACAAAGAAAACTGTAAAACGCTGATGAAAGAAATCACACATGATACAAACAGATGTAAAAACGTATCATGCTCACGGGTTATTAGAATCAACATTGTTAAAATGTCCATACTTCCCAAAGTGACTTACAGATTCAATGCAATCCCCATCAAAATACTAACATCATATTTCACAGATATAGAAAAAATGATTCCATGTTTCATTTGGAGCCAGAAAAGAGCCCAAATAGCCAAAGCAACATTATACTAACCAAAACAGCATGGGATTGGCACAGAAACAGAGACATAGACCAACGGAACAGAACAGAGAACCCAGATATAAAACCATCCACATACAGCCAACTGATCTTTGACAAAGCAGACAACAATATACACTGGGAAAAAAAACCCTATTCAATAAATGGTATTTGGAAAATTGAATAGCCACATGTAGAAAAATAAAACAGGATTTATATCTCTTACCACTCACAAAAATTAATTTACAATGCATAAAAGACTTAAATGTAAGGGATGACACCATAAGAATTCTAGAAGAAAATGTTGGAAAAACTTCCAGATATCAGCCTAGGCAAAGAATTAATAAAGAAGACCCCAATGGCAGTCAGGGCAACAACAAAAATAAATAAATGGGACTTGATTAAATTAAAAAGCTTCTGCAAAGTTGAGGAAATAACCAACAGAGCAAATAGATGACCTACAGAATGGGAGAAAAGCTATACATCCAATAAAAAATAACCAGAATCTACAAAGTACTCAAGCACATCAGCAAAAAAAAAAAAAACAAAAACATTAAAAAGTGGGCAAGGATTTTCAAAAAAATATAGACAAATGGCCAATAAACATATGCAAAGATGCTCAACGGCACTGATCATCAGGGAAATGAAAATTAAAACCACAATGAGGTATCACTTTCCCCCTGTTAGAATGGCCTATATTAAAAAGTCCGAAAACAATAGATGCTGAGGTGGATGCAGAGAAAAAGGAATGCTTATACACTGTTGGTGGGACTGCAAATTAGTACAACTTCTATGGAAAACAGTATTGAGATTCCTCAAAGAATTAGAAGTAGACCTACCATTTGATCCAGCAATCCCACTGCTGGGTATTTACCCAAAGGAAAAGAAGTACTTTTGTCAAAAAGATACCTGCACTCAAATGTTTATCACAGCACAATTCACAATTGCAAAGATGTGGAATCAACCTAAGTACCCACCAATACATGACAGAATCAACAAATTGTGGTATATGTACTATGGAATACTAGGCAGCCATGAATAAGGATGAATTAAGGCCTTTTGTAACAATTTGGATGGAACTAGAGACAATTATATTAAGTGAGGTATATAAAGAATGGGAAAAAAAAACACCACATGTACTTGCTATTAAATTGGAACTAACCAATGAGCAGACGTGCACAGAGGGAAGTTAAGCTCAGTGATAATTAAGCAGTGGGGAGGAAAGAGGAGGAGATGGGTGAAAAACTACCTAATGAGTACAATGAACACTATCTGGGTGATGGGCACACTTGTAACACTGACTGAAATGTCACAAAATTGATACATGTAACCAAAAACATTTGTGCTCTGTAATATTTTGAAATAGAAAATAATAATAATAATATTCTTGAATAAACTTCTCCCATGAACTGTCACCCTTAACTGTGAATGTGTCCAGATGATTTGTAAAGTAATGTGCATGTCGTATAGAGAGAAAATATGGCTTCTTCAACTATTTTTTGGAAATAGGTAAGATATAAGTCATAGGTAAGATATGTCATAAATTGTATCTCATGTTACTGAGAAAGGATTGAAAACTAGGGCTAGTAGAATTTGTGGCTTGATACGAGCTCCCAGAGTTGGCCATACAACAAGTTTGCAGTCATTCCTGAGTTGACTTGACCTATTTTTCTCACGTAGGATTATAAAACCGCTTAGGATATGATTTATTTTAAACAAAACCAGCACCTAACATTGAGAGGTGCTCAAATATTGTTTCTCCTTCTACCACACTTCATTTACAAAGTTAAGTAGAAACTGTGAATTTGGAGGAGTCCACATTTACACTTCTGAATAGCTGATTATCAAGCAAGGACTCCAGGCAGCCTGCCTGATGAGGAGGCTCAGTTGCACGTGCTCCTCTCTGCTCTGGCAGAAATTTAAATTCTCATGATGGCTTGAGCACCTTGGGTGATGTTTGGCATTTTTATTTCTATTGATAGACAGAGATAAATAGATAGATACAATCAGGCTCGTGACTAGATTATTTTCCTTTTGATTCAGTGCTTGAGGATTAATTTTAATGGATTCACTGGAACTGAAAGTGAATATCTCTACCTAAAGGTCATTGTAATTATGTTCCCAAATAGGTCGTATATTTTGTATTGCCATCAGGAACAAATGCATTGTCTATGTCTCTGCCACAGAGCCTAGCTTCTAACCATGTTTGTGTTTATGAGCCATTGCATTGTGTGGGGGGTCAGAAGCAAAACAGCTTATCCCAGGAGGACCAAAATGCTGGTCCATTTTGCACCATTTCTTTGACACTCATAGGAGGCCTTGGGATTTTAAATGCATTTACCATTGGCAGCCACTCCCTAGACAAGAGACCTCAGGAGCTTCCTCCCTACTCTCTCCACTACTACAACCCTCCAAAGCCCCCTTCATAATCCCTGAAATAAGGCTTACTACCTGTGGATTCTAAAGACTTGCTAAAACATCACACACTGTAACCCTAAGAAATAGCTGAAGATCATCCTCTCCTACTCAGGGAAGAAGAACTCATATTTGGAACAAGTACATCAAGAATTCTGTAAGAATACCCAAAGGAGGCCACTGGAATAAGGCAGACACTTTAGTGGTTCTGTGGGAGAAATAAAGTGCTCATAAATAAATCTGAATTGGGGTGAACGTTTTGTTTTTGATTTTTTTTCCCTGATGACTCTGCTCATTTCCATCATATATGTATACTGGGAATATTATTAATAAAATGGAATCTGAGAAATTGTCCATCTAAAAAATAAACAAATAGATAAATAATGAATGCATTTACTATGTATCCCTTGTGTGTATTTAGTGTCTAGGTATTTAGTCTTAATACTTAAGGAATAGAGGCTACTGAAGATAAGTTTGGCTCTTTCTCCTAATAAGACCTATGGACAAGAGGAGGTAACAATATCCGAAGGGCCAGAACTGGCAAATGGCCACTTTCTATCCTACTAGAACAGGGGACATGGGGAGGAAAATGTTATATTTTCTGGTATTGTTTTTCACATTTTATTTCTTAGCTTCCAGAATTCCATGATTTAAAAAAAAAAAAATTTTATCAAGCTGTGAAAACCATTCTGTGGTTTTTCTTCCCAAAAGGGAAGATACAGATATTGACTAGAAAACATTTGTTTCATTCCTAACAGTTGAGTCTGTTTTCCAGTTCAATTCTTAATTCTACCTTTGTCCAAATCAGCCTTTGATAACCTAACGCTCCCCAAAGCAAGGGCATACATTTTAGGCCCACAGCACCTCTGTTCTTGGTGGGGGATGTTAAGAAGGGGAAAGAAGTAGAATTGGAGTCTTGTTGGGTGCAATTATTCTTTTGTGCTCTTCTGAAAATATTTGTCTGTTCTACGTTTGCCAAGTCTACTTGCCTTTCCCCTGGAGTCATTAAGAAACAAAGCATGTTGCTGTGCAGCGTGAGGCTTAACAGGACTTTGAGGTTTACAGATCCCCAAATCCTGCAGAGACACGGGTCTTGCTGGTAACATTCAGACAGGAGAAGATTCAAAAACTGACAGTCGTATTTCTCTGTCAGGAGCACCCCAAACCCTGGTGTTACCTTTAAGGAAAAGAAGAGTGCAATCTGAATTTAAAGCATAATTTATGTCAGGAAAAATCACAAACTACGCATGGAGTGTAACTTGTTTTTGTTTTTTTTCAGCCCTTGAGACAAGCCGGAAACACAAAGCTTCAGTCGTAAGCAAGGTTTCTAAAAAAGGAAAGAGTAAAATCTATTCCTGCACTTCCAGCTGCAGTTCCAAGTGAACTGATTGAAAAATCTAAACAAAACCAATGTGAAATTCGTTGTGAAGCCAAGGCTTTCTATCACCACGTCTGGTTCAAAAGTGAGTTGTTATAGCAACAGGAGAAAAGTAAATGAGCATTTCACGTTGTAAAATTATGCCTGCCTCTGTTCTAAACAGCCTCTGTCCAGGCAGTCAAATGAGCCCGAGTCATTTAAAAGAGAAGAATTCCATTTTAATTGTTGAGGCTTGCACCAAACCTACCTTTAAAACAAAAAGTTCATTCCAATTAACCTTATTCTCCAAATCGATATAATAAATTCTGTGGCAGGATGAGACTGAGCAACATCCTGTCCGATGAGGATGACCTCAGGAAAACATGGTGCCAAGGATTTCAGCTCTGAAGAATAGCCAAAGTGCTGTATGGCACTGAACTCGTGGCCCAGACAGAGCGCCTTTCACCTCTAAATCATTGTTTTTAATCCAGTATAGATTGGAAGCAGGCTAGAGACCTTGCTTTTTAACACTTGTTCACTGACCTGTATTAAATTCGATGTTGATCTGTGTCCAGCTTCAAATAGACATCTGTACAGTGGATGTGTTGTGATCCTCACGCCGGTTTCTAGAAGGAGACAAAAGGCTGAAAGAGACTGGGGGGATGGGGATTTTTTTGTTTTGTTTTTGTTTTTCTCCACTTCTGTAAATAGCCCCTCCTTAACTGCTAGGGTGTATCGTAGGGAGATTTCTTGGGTCAGTGGTTATGTCTCAGTTATCTTATAAGGAGCCTATCTCAAGATTGACACATTTCTATTTAGTTAAACATTTTATAATCATCAATGTTGCAGATTATCACATTTAAATTAATTTGTAAATATGTAAAACAACAAGGCAAGGAGAAACAACCCTTAGTCCCTAAAAGCGACCCTCCCACAAAGCCTAAGGCAAATTTTAATCATTAGCTATAACTGATCTGCATAATTAGCCTTGGCTAATATTCCCTAATGCCTTTCTATTTAAAGAGACAGACACATTATTTACATACACAGACAACTTTGCAGTTCCTAGAAGTCATCTCCATTTTAGGAATGACAAGCACTGAGCAAGTTGAGGGTGGCTGAGCCTGCCCCTGTGCCCTGCATGGGTGTCCCGACGAGGCTGGTCCTCTGACTCATCCCGGAGCGTGGAATAGAGAGGTCCTCTGGCCCCCACCTCTGTGATCTGGATTCAGCAAGCCTCCGATGGGTTTCAGGAACCTGTATTTTTAACAAACTCCCCGAGTTGTTCTGATGACCTTGACCAAGGCTTGGAAAACGTTGCCAAATCACTTTACCTTTCCAGGAGTGGAAGAGCAAGAAGAAGAGAAATCCATCCCTTCATCAGTAAAGTCAGCCCCTGGCACTGGCCAGGGCTTCTTCATAATATCCTAAGAGCATCCAACCCCATACGTTCTTTTCTACAGGCAGTCCTTCCACAGTGTCGTATGCTTAAGATTTTCACAAGCCTGGAGCAATGTGATATAATTCTATAGTTTTTAGGGAGGAAATAGAGTGAAACCAAAACTCTATATCCTGGACCCCTTGACCCTTCGTGATTGGCCCCTGTCTGCAACCTCTTCTCATGGCCTGCCCTGATCCTTGCTCTGCTTCAGCCAAGCTCTTGATGGCTTAAGGTATCTGTGGTGTTGTTTTTGCCTCCGATCTTTCCCTAGATCTCTGCGTGGCTGTCCATGTCCCTCAGACCCTGGCTCATACATCACCTCCTCCAGTGGTCTCAGACGCTCCATCTGGAGTAGGTCCCTGCCCCACCATCCCTTCTCTCCTCCTCCCCAACAAGGGACTCTCCATTATAAGACCACTTTTCTTTTATTTCCAAGCCCTTAAAATACTTTGCAAATATCTTATATATTATTTTTTCAGTGTTGATTATTCCTCTTCCCCTACTAAAATGCCAAGTCTGAAAGTTCAGGAGCTCACGGTGCTGATGAACTTTGCCCCCGCTCAGTGTCACGCAGCTGCTTAGGCCACCAGTCCCAGGCTGGCCGGCTCTCTGACTCCTGACTCCCTCTGCCCCACCACCATGGAAAACAGAGATGGGGCACAATCTCTCAGTTTCACTTACATGCTGGCAGAGCAGATGGAATCGTTATGGGCATATTTGTTCTGAATGATAAATGAAGAGAATTGTAAATCAAGAATTCTAAGTTTTATTGGAGTTCATAGGATAATAAGTGGGGTTTTTTTCCTCCTTCTCGTTAAAGTAGAAATTTATTTAGGATCATTTCCTATTTTGGAGTCCGGTATTTTCAGCCCAGGGACATTCTTAATTCTGCAGCATAGTTTTTATACTGACCCAGGAGGTCGACAAGATCATTAACAAAAATAATCCTCAGTGGATATACAGTTAGAATAGAGGGGCAATAAAGTGAGACTCTGTCTCAAAAAAAAAAAAAAAAAGAATAGAGGAAGGACCATTAAAATGGCATGGCATGTAAAAATAAGAGAAACCCCAAGAGAGGAGAATCTGGAACAGATTGGCTACCCTCTATTGGAACATATTTGTTAGATAGTAGGTCCTTTAACACTAAAACCTTAAAGAGCTCTTATTACACAATTTGGCATTAACGTTCAAGTTACTTTGAGTTCAGATTTTCTTTAAACATTTCGAGTGATCTTCCCTTTTTTATTTTTCCAAAATCTTGCTCTTTTCCCCAAACCACTGTCCTAATCCAGATACATATTTTTCGTTTTAAAAAAAATCTTTTTTTTTGAAAGAGAACTGCCAGAGAGTTGACACTTGGCATGTGGTGATTCAAAAAATACACTGTCCCTTCTCACCACCCCTGATGTCTTTATCTGACAAAATCCATATGCTGTGTGATCACCATGGCAACTAAGTAGGGTTGTAATTGCAACCCTGGAAAGCTAATTTTTTCACTCAAATTGTGGCATACGTTTAACCTGTCTGAAGTTTCAACAAACCATCTTTTCAATGACAAGTGTTTTGAAAGGTCTAATTTAGTCTGTTTGTTTGAAGGCACATTTCTTCCCTTTTTTTAACTTAATAAACTGGCTTTAAAAGGAGGCGGGAGAGGGCAAGGCTGCAATATTTTCTGACCTTACCTTACAAAATTATACCTGATCATTTTATAGCAATAAAATCTAAACGTATGACTCTTTCTGAAGAGTACACAGACATCAGCGTCCTCAGGCTACATAGTGAGACTCAAACAAGACTGTGTAGAGATACAACAGTGGAGACAAAAGCCTCTTAAGGTCCAGCCTCCAAACGCTTGTCTTCCTCCTGCAGTCGAGAAAATGCTGCCTTCCCTGTGACCAGGGACATGAGTATTCAGACTAGAAAGCTAGGAAATCATAACAGTTTCTCACTTAACAAATATTAGCTTAGGTGAAATTTTCCATCTTTACTTCTGATTCACAGTAATTTCTGTAGCGGCTACAGTGTGTGTATAATGTGGGAAAAGTGTAGGACCAATGGCACAGGCTTCACGTCATCCTTGGACTTTCAAACAGTGTCCCCCAGTGGGAGTCCTTCACCTGGTCCAGTCCCCAAGCTCATTCTAGGCAATGTGGTCCTTCTGGCTGTCAGTTAATGGGTGGTCCCTGGTGGTCCCTCTTCTTCTGTCTCTCAGTCGCTTGCCCACAAACTCAGTGATAACTCAGAGTTGCAGGAAACGATTAGTCTCTTCTCCTTCTTGTTTCTTCTCATCTAGACACTCTAAGCTCAGGAATTCCTTTTCCCGTGGATTTATATTTCATTAACAAAGGCCAGAAAAATGTGCAGACAAGTTCGGGACACACTCCCTGACATGGTTCCCCAAAACACACAGCCAACCTCCTGTTTGAATGGAAGAAAGAGAGATGGAGAATTATAAGGGGAATAATCACTTGTACTGTTTATCTATTGCTGCCATAACAAATTGCACAAACTAAGTGGTTTAGAACAATACAAATTTATTAGCACACAGTTCTGTGAATCAGAAGTCTGGGTGGGTTCAGATGGTTCCTCTGCTCTGGGTCTCATGAGGCCAAAATGAAGGTGGTGGACACACTGAGTTCTTATCTAGAGGCTCTTAGGTGTGGGTGGGGGGATATGGCTCTAGGCTAACTCAGGTTATGGCACAAATCAGTTCCATGTGGCTAAAGGTTCTGCTTTCCTTCTTGCCTGTCAGCTGGATGCCACTCTCTGCTTCTAGAAGCTGCCTTTATTCCCTAGCTCACAGCTACTGTCATGGTTAATTTTATGTGTCAACTTTACTGAGCAACAGGACACCCAGATATTTGGCCAAACATTATTCTGGGTGTTTCCATGAGAATGTCTTTGGATGAGATGAATACTGGTTGACTTAGTAAAGCAGACTGCCCTCCCTAATGTGGGTGGGTCTCATCCAATCAGTTGAAGGCCTGAAGAGAACAAAAAGGGTGACCCTCCCCCAAGTAAGGAGAATTCATCCTGCTTGACTGCCTTAGATGTAGGACATGGGGTTTTTTACCTTTTCTTCTGATTAAAAATGCAAACTAAAATATTGGCTCTTTCTGGATCTCCAGGTTGTTGACTCACTCTGCAAATCTTGGGACTTGTCAGCCATGATTATTTGAGCCAATTTCTTATACTAAATCTCTTTCTGTATGTGTATACATCCTATTGGCTGTGTTTCTCTGGAGAACCCCAACTAATACAGCCCTCTTCATGTCCAAAGCCAGTGACAGCAGGCTGAGTCCCTCTCACACATTGAATCCCTTTTGCTTTCTTCTCTGATGCATTTCTCTTCTGCTTGCAGATGGAGAAAGTTCTCTGCTTTCAAGGCCTCCTTTGATTAGATTGGAGCCTCCCAATAGCCACCCTCTTTTAGAACCTATAACCTTAATTTCGTCTGCAAAGTCTCTTTAGCCATAAAACATAACATAACCAGGGTATGACACAAGAGGGTGGAGGTCACAGAAGCCAGCATTCAGACCACCCACAAACTTAATATTTCATAAGAGCAACCAGCCACTCTACTCTTCTTGTGGCTCCCTTTTCAACCCCAGCTGAGGCAGAGACCCTAAAGAGACAAGAAATATAAAATGGAAAACACCTGAGGCACAGGCCAAGGGAGGGATCGAATGAGGATTGTGAAAGAGTTCGACAGAGAGTGTTGTAACTTTGCAGGCAAAGCAGGTGACATGATGCATTTCCTTACAGCCTTTGTCCCATGCTTGCATAGGAGGTCACAGCAGGCTCAAGGCAGTCCCAGAAACTATAGAGAGAACCCAGGAGCAAAAATCATGAGCATAAGCTGTGTGGGGACACATTAGAAATCAGAGCCAAGGACCTGAAACTCTGTCCTCATTCCTAAAGGACCAGCCCAGGAGGAGAATGGAAAGACAGAGCAGAGGCATGAGAAACCAGACAGACATAGGAGAGAAGAAGTGCTAGATTGGGACTGATGTTTATCAAGGGTCTTTGATATCTTTTTTTTTTTTTGACAATGTATAGATTTAAGTGCACAGAGCTTGAATATAAGTGGATATAACTTCCCAATTAACATTGGTAACTTTATTTCTTTAAAAAAATTTTTTTTAAATTTTTTTTGAAACAGGGTCTTGTTGTCACTGGGGCTGGAATGCCATGACCTCACTGAAGCCTCAAACTCTTGGGCTCAAGCAATCCTCCTGCCTCAGCCTCCCAATTAGCTGGGACTACAGGTGTGCACCACCACACCTGCCTAATTTTTCTTTTTTTTTGTAGAGACAAGGTCTGGCTCTTGCTCAGGCTGGTCTTGAACTCCTCACCTCAAGTGATCCTCCCTTCTCAGCCTCCCAACATGCTAGGATCATAGACATGAGCCACCATGCCTGGCCAATGTTGGTGACTTTCTAGCACTGAGAAGCCACTTTGATGACCTTGCCATGATCTTCAGAAATCACTAACCTGCCTGGACAGGGCACCCTCACCTGCCGTGACGGTGCTGATCCATGTTAACATGATACACTAAGGCTGAAAGAGAAGAGGAGAAGATAGACCGAAATCTTGGGGCAATATCCACATTCTTTAGCTTGAACTGAGTACGTAAATCAGAAGCTTAAAGGTGGAGCTCAATAAGGTCTCTGGACAGTTATTAAAATTACATTTCCAATGTTGTCCTATCCAGTGTTACAAAGTTGTTTTTGTAGGAAAGAAAGCAATTTCTGTTTCATATCTGCT
This sequence comes from Mirza zaza, assembly GCA_008750895.1. Taxonomy (NCBI): domain Eukaryota; kingdom Metazoa; phylum Chordata; class Mammalia; order Primates; family Cheirogaleidae; genus Mirza; species Mirza zaza. The sequence continues at coordinate 45,930 of VSMD01124517.1, forward strand.
GTCATTATAAAAGAAGTCACAGCTACAAGTCTAGACTTTCATGGTTATTTCACAAGGACTTGTCCTTATGAAATAATCATTGATTTATGCCAGCTCTACTTTACTGATCTACTGTGTGCCTGAAATTATTTAGATAGGGGAAATAAGTCTTTCTTTTCTTTCCAGCATGCAGAGAAAAATTGTCTTAGACTCCTGAGACTATAATAAGCATCGTATGTTGGAAACATATTGGAGTTATATTTTTCATTTTATTAAGATCAGTTTAAAGTATGCTCCATAGTCTTAAGTTTTTCCTACTTTGCCCGCCCCATTAAGAAAAAAAAAATGTTTTCTACCTTCAATTGTGAGTTGTTTTTGTTTCTACAAAATAAGAAGGAAGAAGAACCAGGAGAGAAAGCGAGAAAGAAGGAAGAGGAGGAGGAGGAGGAGGAGGAGGAGGAGGAGGCAAAGTGAGAAGAAGGAGAGAGAGGATAGGAAAAAGCAGATGGAACAGGAAAAGGAGAAAGTAGAGCAGCAATCTTGACAAGTCATCTAGGTTTTATAGTTCTCCTATAAAGGAGCAGCTCATGTGAGGAAGCACAAGGGTTAAAATATTTATGACAATGACCCTGGAGTCACCAGCTAGGGAGTGCTGGCCTGGAGGAAAAATTCTTATGTTCTCCAGCCTCAGCTTGTAATGGCTCTTCCATGATTCATTGTCTTATAACCAAATAATTTTGGGAGTAGTTCATGGCAGATGTCCCTGGCTATATATCATTTTTACACGCTACAGGAGTCACTTCTTTCTATCTATCTCACAGATGAAAATGTTAAGTGTAGCTTTCAGGTGCTGATGTACTACCTCTGTTAATACTGATAGGAAGGTATGCCCTCCCTGACTCGCTATTAACCTTTAATATTTATTTTATTACTTATGCAAGATAATTCAATGACCCATATTTCCTGTTGCTGAGTGTCGATTGCATTTTTTCTTGCTCTGCCTTCCCCAAACTGGCTGGCTGTTGTCAGAAAGTGTAGCCAGTCCTATTGGGGTGCAATAAGAAGGCCTCTCTGTATGATAAGCCTATGTTGGCTGGTTTATCTCCAATGCTTTCTCCAAATGCTGTAAGTTGCCCAAATTAGATTCTGAACATCTTTTTTGTCCCATGTGAGGTGTTTCTTTTCTCTGGTTACTTGCTGGATCAGAAACTTAAACTGTCACCCTTTCAAAGTCTCCCATATATCTTCAGAGGTTTTTTTTATGTGTTGAATAAAAAGTTTCCCCCAAATCCAGGTCAGAAAGATCATTTCTCATGTCTTCTTTTAAAAGTTTTGTAATTTTGCATTCTATTTTAAGTTATTACTCCTAAAATTAATTCTTATTTATGGTGTAAGGTAAGGGTCTCATTCTATTTTTTAATTAGTCACAGACTATTTATTGAACAGTCATGCTTTGCCCACTGATTGGCAGTACCAGTTCTGAAATAAGTCATGTCAGTTGTGTGTTCCCAAACCACACAATTTTAATCCATGTGTTTCATAATAATCCCTGAATTCTGGTACATTGAGTTCCCCGTTCTTTGTATTCTCTTTTCAAGATATATATTAAGTTTCTTGCCCCCTTTTTTTCTCCATATAGGTTTTAGAATCAGTTTATTTTGTTACACACACACACACACACACACACATCCAGACAAAACCTGCTAGGGTTTAGATTAGGATTTTGCTGGGAATTGGAATTGATAGGTCAATTTAAGAATTAGCCTCATTATAATTTTGAGTCATATTATTTCTGAATATGAGATATTCTTGGGGGGAGGTGGTCTTTAAGGTTTTTAAATGAAGTTTCAACAATTTTTAATAAAGTAAAAAAGTTCCGGGATAATTCTTGGGAAATTTATATTTTGATACTATTACAATAGTATCTTTTAAAATTAAATGTACTAATACATAGGAGAAATGCAATTTATATTTGAATCTAGACAACTCTAAGGAACCCAAATTATCCAGAAAATTCACTAAGCTGTCTTAATAGCTATAATACTTTATCTGTAAATTCTCTGGGATTTTCTGATATAGACAGTCTTATCATCAGCTAATAATGACATTTTTATTTCTTCCTTCCAAATTCTATTTCTTTTCTTACCCTGCTATGCTGTCTCCACTTCCAGTACCACACTTAATAGATGTTAATGTGAACAATTTGTGATGTTCTTAATCTTAAAGGGGATATTTTTAGTATATTAGATTGAGTGTAATATTTAATTCTTTTATAGCTACACTTTTATGGGTTTCTGTATTCTTATTTTGCTAAAAACTTGAATGTTACCTAATGCTTTTTTATGAAGTTCTTGAGATCATCATGTTATTTTTCTTCTTTAATCTGCTAATGTAATGAAATATATTAATGGATTACCTTATGTTAAACTTGCTTTGCATACCTGAGATAAACCCAGCTTGGTCATCTTCTGTATTCTTTGATGGATTCAGCTTGCTAATATATTTAAGATTTTTGCATCTATTAAATATGAATTAGGCTAGAAACTTAACTGCTGTAACAAAGAGACCCAACATATATAGCATACATAAGACAGATGTTCGCTTTTCTCTCTGGTACAGGTAAGAGTCTGGAGTAGGTGAGTGGTTGTGGCTGGCAGGGCAGCTTTGTGTATTCAGTATTTGGCTTTAAGTCATCATCATTTCTCAGCCAGTTAGAAGAGGGACAGAGGGTCCTGAACAGTTGTCTTAAAAAGATGACCAAGAAATTGCTCTCCTCACACCCATTCACATCCCATTCACCCAAAGTTAACTCCGTAGCTGTTAGCTGCAAGGGAAACAGAAAACTATCTTCTGTGGATAGATGGCCATGAGCCCAGGTTATATGAAGTTCTGTGTGAATTTCTCTTACTAAAAAAATCAAAGGGTGACTTCAAGCTGGGAGACAGTGAATGCTGTCTAATACATAAAATCATGAGCAAGAACAGACTATAATTTTCTATTTTGTACTATCCTCATCTTGGGTTTTGAAATCAAAATCCTATTAGCTCCCCCCCCCTTCAAATTAGTATGGTAAATATTACTTTTATTTCTACCTTTTGGTATAATTTGGGTAACTTTGTAACTTTAAAACAAATTTGGTAGAACTTATGGTTAATAAATACCACTTGGTGTTTTCTTTTAGAAATATTTTTATTTAATGATTTCAGGTGGTCAGTAGTTATGAATATGGTACTTACTGTTCAGCCTTTTTTATTTATTCTTGAGTCATTTTTTGGTGCGTGGTGCAGTTTTTAATTTGTCTATTAGCATAATGTTATTTAAAATAACCTCTTGCTGTATTTTTAATCTTTTGCAACATATGAGTTTACTTCTTCTTTTCCTTCTAATTATAATTTAATTATCTTTTCTTTTTCTTTCTCTCTTTTTTTGCTTCTAAACAGTTTTGTAAATTTTATTTTTCTGTTCAAGAATAACTTTTGTTTATCTTAGCCCTCTCTGAGTATGTTTGTTTTTTATCCTACTCATCTGTTCTCATTTCCTTCTGCCTTCTGTTTTGCTTTTATTCCAATGCTCTTGTACTGACTTCTTAAGATGGATGCTTAAGTGATTCCTGAAGTATTACTTTAGTGACATCCCTGTTTTGATATTCAGTATTGCCATTATAATTTTTTCCTAAATATTTTCTAATTTTATCATGATTTCCTCTTTAACTCTTAAAGATTTTTAAGATACAAAATGTTTCCATAGAAGCAAAATTCAAAATAACCTAAAACTATGCTATCTCTTGTATAAGAAAAGAAAATGAGAATATAGTCATATATCTTCTATTAATTGCAAAAACAAACACAGGAAGGATAAATTAACAATGCTTGATTTCAACTAAGTGTGTTACCTACAAGTGGTGGTAGGAATCAAAGAAGAAGAAACTTGGAGAGTAGTGACATTTCTCTTAGTATACCTTTTTTGTATAATTTTTACTTTTGGAAGCATGTTAATGTTCTATATATTCAAAAGAATAAAAATCAACTATCTTGAGAAGGGGGGAAAAAACTAAAACTGAAAGCAAATTGAAACAAATGAACTTGATTGTATTTCAAACGAATTCCATAACCACACTGAAAGAAAATTTTAAAAACACTAATCCAAGTAACTCATGATAACTGTGTTTGACTATATACTCTCTGCCTTGGGTAAGGATGGGGCACAGGATCTGCAAATGAATCTGGAATTCTTCTTAGTAGATTTTGTTTTTTTGTAATAGTATAGGTAAAACTATTCTGAAATAATTTAAATGGATAAATGTGTTGATGTTGTTGAGAGCCAGTTTTGTCATTATCACAGAAGGGACATCCAAATAAAAAATGCAGGAAGACAAGACAGATCCTTCTGGGGAGAGGTTGGAATTAATTGGAGTAATCAGTTATAAATTCATAATTTCTACAATATGCATACTGTATATGTAATGCATGTAATATGAGCACATGTATATGTATATGTGTCCACACAGGTATATATTTGCCTATGTGTATATGTATATAGATATTTTCTAGCTCTATTCACTGAAAAAATCTAGACGCAAAGACATCTCAGTAATTATAAGCACACCTAGCTCTCCAATCTTAGATTCTAATACCATGCCTCACTAAAAGGACTGATGGCTCTACTGAGCAATAGCTGGCCCTGGTTTTCTTTATCTGAAAATGTCTTTACTTTGCCTTTGGTTTTGAAAGATATTGTCACTAAGCCTGTAAATTTAGGTTGAAACATTTTCTTTCTCTGCGTTTCAAAGATATCCCACCCTTGTTACTTTTCTGCTGTTACTTTTGAGAAGAAAAAACTTTTGACAAGAAAAAACTTTTGACAAATTAAATTTAACAGTTTATTTGAGCAAAGAACAATTCATAAATTGGACAGCACACAGAACCAGAAGAGGTTCCAAGAGCTCCACCCACAACATGAGCAGTGAGCTTTAATAGGCTGAATATAGAAGCAAAGTAGAGAAATCATCTGATTGGCTACAACTAGATGTTTGCCTTATTTGGACATGGTCAGATGAATTGGCTTTCTGTGATTGCCTTAAGCTTGGCTGTCTGTGGTTGGCTGAGAACTGGCTATATTTTTTTATAAAATTAGAGTCCTAAGTTAGATTTCATTTCATGTAAATACTAAGTTAGGTTGCAGCTCATTATATAGGAACTCAAGCATGGGACAGTCTCAGGCCAATGGCCTTCTGCTTATTTGCTTTAACAACTCTCTTTCAAGTTGTTATTTTTTTGTAGGTAATTTGATTCACCTCTCCCTATCTCATTTTTTAAAGATATTATCTTTGTCTTTGGTATTGTGCAATTTGCTATCATATGTTTAGGTTTAACTTTGTTTATTGATTTGTTTAACTTTATTTATTTATACTATTCAGCATACATAGCATAAAATGATATGTAAATATGATAAATATACCCTCAGTGTAAAACTGAGAATATTCTTAGTCATTAATTCTTCACATATTTCTTCTGCCTCGTTTTCTCTTCTGTCTTCTGGATTTCTAGGAATATACATTTCTGACCCTCTCCTTCTATTATCTATATTACTTGACTTGTTTTTCATATTTCCTACCTCTTTGTCTCTGTGTTTTGTTCTGAATAATTTCTACAGATCTAGTTTCAAATTCATTAATTTTCTCTAAGCTATATATAAAAACTCTTAGCAACTGAGTTTTTAACCCCAAAGACATTTTTTATAATTTCTGAAACTTCTATTGGGTTCTTTTTCAAATATTTGATTTTTTTTTAGTCTCTTGTTATTTTGCTCTTTTTCTCAAGCTTGCTGGGGGAGTTTACATATTAAAAATAATTATTTTACGTTCAGTATTTGATAATTCTACTGCCTGAAAGCTTGCATATCTTATTTTACCTTCTATTCTTTCTGAATGCCTGTGCTCTTGATGCTTCTTTGTGTGTGTGTGTGTGTGTTTGTGTGTGTGTGTGTTTAATTCTTTCAGTCTCATGATGGGTGTGTAATTTCTGGGTCACCCTGTGCTACACAAATACACCATTCTGGTGCCTCCTTGAGTACACTCTGGCTTTCTTTGTCTTCTGTCTTGTATATTTCATTAATTTGTGAAAAATGATGCCCAAGTTTATTCTGATGATAAATGCCCTTGAAGTCAAGGTCATCGTCAGTGCTTGGCCTACCTTTTTAGGTTCTTACATTCACTTGGTTTTGACCTTTCAGTCATAAAATATTTTTAGAATTTCATTTTGAATTTTTGATTGTTTTTAGCAGGTGGGTTAGTCCACCTGCTAAAGGTATCTGGCCTGCCATACTGCTGGAAAGAAAATTCTAGAAGTCCCCTGCATATAGTTTAGTCAATTTTATATATTTGTGGTTTATATATTATTTCATTTTTTAAAAAACTTAAAAGCTAAAATATCACCTAATCTAACATGTTCATGTCACTTATGAAGAAATAGAAGTAGCGATATCAGGACTGTCATTGACTTTTCCTGACTCCTGGTCTGGTGTCTTTCTGTGACACAAGTGCTGGCAGTAAGAAGGCAGGAAGGTTTTAATCCAGGGGCTGAGATTGAATGCCCTGGTAGAGTGGAGTTTGTGAACATGACCCTGGCTGGACATGTAGAGACACCTTTCGTCCATAATTCAACTCCTATTCCCTTAGAACTCTCAGACCCAATTTTCATTCTACGTTCATTTTAAGACAAAGCCTCAGTTTGGGAAATTCACCAAAACTCCATTTCACAGACATATACATGCTTGATTTCTATCAATTATAATATTTGGGTAGACTCACTTCTTTGTTATATAATATGTCTTGAGGATGAAATAATATAAACAGGCTGGGCGTGGTGGCTCATGCCTATAATCCTAGCACTCTAGGAGGCAGAGGGCAGTGGATCTCTTGAGCTTAGGAGTTCAAGACCAGCCTGAGCAAGAGTGAGACCCCATCTCTACTAAAAATAGAAAAAATTAGCCAGGTGTGATGGCTCATGCCTATAGTCCCAGCTACTCAGGAGGCTAAGGCAGGAGGATTGCTTGAGCATAGGAGTTTGAGGTTACTGTGAGCTAGGCTGATACCATGGCACTCTAGCCTAGGCAAGAGAGCAAGACTCTTGTCTCAAAAAAAAAACCACAAAGAATATAAAGAATAAAATATAAAGAATAATTAAATAATACCTCCTGAGGATTTTTCATACAACATTGTCTTCAACAAATGTGCATTATCCATTGAATGGTTGTGTCTCAGTTTGACCAATGTTTTATTTTTAGCACATTCATGTTGCTTCCAATTCTTTTCTCTTACAAACTGAGCCTCTATGAATGTCCCTGTAGTTCATCTTTGCTTGATATCTTTAATTATTTGCTCAGGGTAAATCCCCAGAAGTTAAATTGTGAAGTCATAGGGCATGCATATTTTTAAGGCTTGCTATACCTTGCCCACATGGCTTCCTGAGGAGTCGTGCCAATTTATCTTCCACCAGTGGCCCATGGAAGTACAGTGATGGGGGTTGTCTTTTTAAAGTGACATATTCAGAGCTGATCCTCTGATTAGTTTCCAATAAAAAAATAATTTCACAAGATTTTTTTTTCTAGCTCTCCCACTAGTCTGAAATTTATGAAAGGTATGCTATAGCACTCTCAGTATTATGCCTACTTAAAGGTCTTACAAAATATCCAGGCTTTCCTCTTCCTTTCACCTCTGCATAAAAATTTAATATCAGAGAGTTGCTGCAGTTTCTCAAATTACTGATACCTCTTTGCTTTGACAAAACCTCAACCATCACATGCTGAGTAGTAGTCTGTGATTATTTTCATAATTAATTTGAACTAAAGAGTGGTGTCACAATAATGAATAGACATTTTCCTATTGTTACTGCCTTGACTTATTGTTTGTCCACGGATCCACTACTGGCAATTCGTAGTGGGTCCTCAGTCACTAATGTGCATTAGCAAGAGGTATAGCTTTTATGACACTAATTCTGCTTGGATTTGGTCACAAGAGAATCTAGTGATATGATTTCTAGCAGATAATGTTGAAATATTGATATTATAAAGTAAACTGGAGGCTGGCTACACAGCATGGTTTTATATTTGTTTTCACTTAATAGGAGACAGGATTTTTGTTCATGAGATCTCTTGCTGTACCAGGGTTAAACCCCCCTGCCTGGCTCCTCCTGCTCTTGTGATTATGCTGTGTAAAATGACATTTCTACATAAAGAGCTTTTGGCCAGGGGCAACAGACCAGCTAGTACGGATTTGAAATGGCTATTTCTTTCTCACCATGAATGGAAAGATATTTTAAACATATGTAACTCCTTCATGAGCTAACATCTGTCCATTGCACCATGTACAGCTTCATCAGCTGGGAATTAAAACCCATTCATAATATTCCTGTTTACAAACTTCTGTCATCGAGGCTGTTCAGGCTGTAAGTTCTGTTGCAAAGAAAAGAGAGCTAGTATTCTAGGCAGCCTCAAGTTTAAGTCAACGTTTGAAAATTGCAAGGGGGTACAATTGCATGACAGCCACTTTTCTGAGTGAAGGTTGGGAAATTTGAATGTAAAGCCGACTTGAATCATTACTGATAATATAAAAGCTTAACTTTTCTCAAACACTGGATAGATTATTCTGGTTATTTGTGTTGTTTATTTGGTTACAATAAGGACCTTTCATAAAGATTTTATGTTGATTTTCCTTCTGGATTCCTAACAATATAGAGAATATTGAATTTAGACAGGATCAATCTCATCAAAACTGAGTCAGTGAAAGGAAGCAGATGATTACTCTTAATTTGGTATGAAATTGTACCCAGACTCATAAATATCTATGTGACCTATAAACGTGAAGCAAAGAGAGAATTTATGCACTGAGAACAAGATTTTAGAGAATCCACTTCTGCACATTTTTAAGGACATCTTGCTATATTATTTGTATAACGATTTATATAATGATCTGTTTTTCTTGTAGAATTGAAGTCTATACATTTTTTGTTGTTGTTTTTGTTCTTAAGAAGCAATCGAACAGTTATAATTTTCAGGGCAAGTTTGTGGAATTGATTTAAGTGATACTTAAGAAGTAGAACAATGCATAAAAATTGCCTGGGGGATTTGTTTAAATTTCAGATTTTAGGGGGCTGTCTCCCATGATTCTACTCTGGTGCACCATGAGTTGGGGCTAGTTATCTACCTTTCCAATAAGAACCCCAAAAGATTCTGATCTGGGTAGTCCCCAGAACAGAAAAATACTATTTTAAAAAGTACAATTTTTAAAAAAGATAAAAATTAAAGGAATATGAATCAGTTTTGTAGGAAATATAAATGGAAACTTGCTTTCTTATATAGTTTATTTTTATAGTGAAACGGTGTGATTAAAGTCTTGATTCCTTAAGAAGCAAAGCAAATACACTATGGGAAGTCTGTATGCTCCAGGGCCAGAGGTTCTTTGAAGACCACCCCTGCCTGGGACTCAGTGGTGACTTGACTGTCACTGTCCTGCTTTGTATCTCTCTGCCACTCTCCTATAAATGGGGGAAAAAAAATAAGAGCAGAACCTTTCTACCACCTGGAGACACTGAATATAAAGCAAAACAATCATGAGATTGCTTTGTAAATCCAAATTGGTGTCATTATATTCAACACTCGGAGAATGCTTAGTTCTTTCTAAATTGTTGAATTTAATACACCATAATCATAAGTGTGCAAGCTTTAAAGCCAGACCCTAAACTAGATAATTGTAGCCTCTTAGAAGCCTTGAAGGGTAATACAGGGTCACAGCCACATTACATGTAAACTAACCCTGAGAGATATAATCTTAGAGGCTGCTAGAGAAAGAAATTTCACTGCTTCACTTGGCAATTGTGTGCTTTAAGGCTTGAAATCTTAAACAGAGATCCTTCTGCATTCCTAATCCAAGCTGTCTATGCCACGTCCTAGCCTGTGCTTGGGAGAAAGAAACTGTTCGCCACAACTTACACTATACTTTTATAGACTGAGGAGTGTTAAGCTTTCTCTTGTTGTTGTTTTAATGCAAAATATGAAGCCAGTTCCTTTGGTCTTTTCAGATGAGGCCCCAAGAAAAACCCATCTGTATTTTGTCCCTTGCTTCTTTTCATTTTAGGCACTATAATGTAATTTGATAAGGACAATGTTACATGTTGAATCTTTCTTTAAGCCTTGTTTCTATTGTCTTGGAGATCTTTAAAAAGTCTAAGTTTGCCAGGAAATTCCATTAGTCTGACAGTGTGACCATTTCAAGCCAATTTCGTCTCCCTGGTCCTCAGTTTCCTCCAAATGAGGGACTTGAATTAGATGCTCCTGAATTTGTTCCTTTATAAGCTCCTGAAGTTGTTTATTGTAGAAATCAGAGGGGGTTAATCCAGAGTCATTTTGTGGCAATAAAGGACTCCCCCCTTTTTTTTTTTAATGATCGTTGTTCTTTCTTTGCCCTTTTTGTTTTTTCTAACATAGCATCTTTTCTGATGATGAGGATGGTCTCCTGTAAAGGAAAGGAAAGAAGGAGGGGAGGGAAGATGGGACGGAGGCAGAGTAGAATGGGACAGGATAGAAGGAGAAACAGAGAAGGGGGGAATGGAAAGAAGGAAAGAAAGTAGGAGCCAGGGATAATAGCAAGAAGTGGTAGATACCACAGATGCACAGTTAAAAATCAAACTTACCCCATTTGGGATGTCTGACCATAATCTCTGCCTGAGGGGCTAATAAAACACGATGCATTGAGTCAAAGTTTTCCAGGCTCCTCAGGGCTGTGGGACCTAACTCACTGCTGTAAGTTTCTCCTAAGATATTTGGAGGATGCATGCTATTAATATTTCTTTTGATGTTCCTTTATTCAGCATCCATTTGTATTTATAGATTGAAATTTCACAGATGGCATTAATTGCCTGCTAAGACTTTTTGTTCATCACGGTTCCATCTTTCTCAATAGAGAAATCTGGGGGCTTTAATGAAGGGTGTATTGCAGGATCACCTTGTGTGGGGAGTTCTCAGTGTAGCCCTGGAAGAATGCATCTTGGCTTAAACCTCCTTGATGTTCCTGTGGATGTAAAACGATACTCAGGTTTCATCTTTTCCTGTTGCGGAATATAGAGAAGTAGATTCTAATCTATATGCTCTTCATGCCATGGTAGATCCCCTTGCCAGAAATAGCAGGGGAGCTGAAGACTGTGTGCACAGGAATGTCCTCAGATCTACTCAATATACCACTTCATGCTAGGCCTATAGAGTGCTACTCCAGTGCTTTGCTTTCTAACTTCAGGATAATGAAAACTGATTCTGAAGGAAAGCTTACTCTTGGATAGAAAATCAATTAGAACTCTTCAAATGGTCTGACAGTTCCTATCACCTGCCATAAGAAGACCTTGTTTGCTGAAAATTCTTGACATGGATCTCAAGAAATAGACATGAATCAACGTGTGTTAGACCACCATGGGACCTCACTGCTTCTCTTCCGGAAGGTGATCCCCTAGTGTGAGGGACCACTGCCGCCCCCATTCCAGCATCTTCTCTGGGCCGACTGGGCATCGGTTACTTGACCTAATTACCTGAAGGCTCATTGGAGATATAAGGTGAAGGAAAACACATTAGACCCCACACAGGCCAAGTAGCCTCACATGATCTTTCCACAACCAGTATTAGAAGCCAGAAAGGGCTTCCCAGAAATGGATGCCCTTATGGGTTAAAAAGTATTTCTTTCCTTTTCTAACTAGTGTTTCCTCCTTTAGTTCTTAAAATCTAATGCTGCTGTGATTTGTAGGTTAAAGGTAGTACTTACGTCGCATGCTCAATATTTGAAAGCCTGGTCACCTATTTTACTGCAATCCAACAAAACAGATTCTAGTAAGATCTTAAGATATGGTAAATGTCAAGTTTCTTGTTTCAGCAAGAAGTATGCAATGAGGAATTTAGGCTTGGGGTTATAGGCAAACCCTTAATTGGTTTTATTATTATTATTTAATCAAGGTGTGATTTTTTTTTCCCCTGGTAATCTATATATTGGAATATTCTCTGCAGAATGTGCTAGAAAAGAAAGTTGGAAATTTATGAAAGCAAGAGCTATAAATCACATACAAACATAGAGCCAGTTTCTAGGGTATCACGTCAAGACATTACCGGTAGGTTTTTCATTGTTGTTTAAGGATTTTGCAAAAAAACTCCTATTTGCTTTAATGAATGTAACTTCCCACTCATCACTGTGGAAAATTCAGGGTTAGACAATGTGAAATGTTACATTGATTATGCAGAACCCCAGTCAAGGCTATGATTTTTTTGTACATACTTTATGTTATTTTCTCTAGACCTTTATGCCCTTGTTGCCTTCAGCTACATTTATTGCCAAATTGCTTTAATTAGTTGTCTGCTTCATTCAAAACTGTATGACCAAAAGAGTTTGAAAGGAAGCAGACTGTCCCATCTTTTCTCCTTTAGAACATAGAAAGTACCGTCATGGTATAGAGAAAGTAAACTGTTTCTTAAACTGTACGTCATGTGTTATATGGAAAGGGCTTGGTGTGGTGGCTCACACCTATAATTCCAGTGCTTTAGGAAGCCAAGGTGGGAGGATTGATTGAGGCCAGGAGTTCAAGACCAGCCTGGGCAACATAGCAAGACCCCATCCCTAAAAATAAATAAGTGTGTGTGTGTATATATGTAGTATGTATGTGTGTATATATATACATACATATATATGTGTATATATATACATACATATATATGTATGTGTATATATATGTATATGGAGAAAGAAAGAGAGAGAAATACCTGTAACCTCTCCATCTACCACTGCAGAGCCCAGTCATAAAAACTTAGCCAATTACAACACACAGAACATTTTTACTTATAGACCCTCAAATATTACAGAAGTAAACTTAGACTTCCTATACCACGTGTATTCTACTCATTCTTAGATGAAGTGAGACAGCTAAATATGTTTTTGAGTTCTAATGTGGGAAAAGTTTGGGGATACCAATTCGCCTTGGAGCTATACAGAGTCTTGCTTTTAAAAAATGTCTTGAATATAACTTGAGTCAGATAAATTCTCTAACATAAAAAACAAATTTTTTAAAGAATCTTCCTTTTTAAATTAAATATGATGATTGCTGCTAAGATTAGATACTTCATTTTTTATAAGTAGAGTACCTATAATTATGAGAAATATGACGATTCTATTCTGGCTATCATTTAATAAGAGTCATCATCCAAGATTATCAATTCAATGTCTTTTATGCATTGTAGTTTCTGAAACAATGTCCTTCATTTTAGCAATAGTGCTACATTGGTGACCACATTTCTAATTGGCTAAGCAAATAATCTAGATGGCTTCTTTTTTCACACTTTTTAAATGAAGTACTTAGGTTAGATGTTCTCTGAGGTCCATTTCAGCCCTAAAATTTTATGATTTTGTGGTCTATGAGATAAACCATCTTGTCTTTTATATGATCCCACCTGCTAACTCATCTGTAGTCTTTCCCTCATTCCCAAAAGGAAACATCAAAAATATTTTCTAGGTGAAACAGTTTTATTTTAATCTAGTGAAAAGATGAGAGGGAGAAGGAGTCAACTAAAAGTTCCAGAAGAAGAGAATGACATTGAAAAAGCACTCATAAGTTAGAGGAGTTTTGAATCACATTCTCTATGGATATTTTGTTTCTGGAATGACCTAGTCGAGGTTATGTCTAGAACACAGAGTCTCTATTTTATTATATGACATGGTCTGACCCAGGCAGTCATTTGGAATATAAGGATTCCAATGAAATGTTTCTATAAAATACTTAAGGCAAATGTTATTTAAGACTTTTGTTGATGTGAATACTATGTTCCTCCATTCAGACAATCTTTCTAAGAATTACCCACCATCTGCACTTATAAATGGGTAAAATCAAGTTATAAGAAGAAGGATATCTATCCTAAGAATGTGCCAGGCACTATTCTGAAATCCTGACAATGACCATTGTCATTCCCACAGAAAGGAAGGGAATAAGTTGGAAAAGTGTGATGAAGGGAAAAGTGTGCAGTATCCTCTGCCATTTTGATGGGAATGTCTTTCTTTAAAGACTGAGTTTTACTTAGTTCATTCATTCATTTAAATTTTTCGCACTGATTAGTAGAGCTGCCCTCTAATTCCTACTTGGTGGCTTCCTAGATCACTCCCCATTCTAACACGTGATCCTCCTAGGAAACTTGAGCTGTACAAAGCCAGTGCCTTGGGTTTTTACCACAAGTCACCTTTCCCTCAGTCCAGACCGTATATGACATCCTCATGTGCATTCTGTATAACTATACTTTTTGCAGTTTCCCAGCCCTTTTTCTCATATAAAGTGAAAGCAGAAACTAATTTTCTCCTTGGATTTCTGTGCTCCTGGAGATCTTCATCTTGAGCTGTGTTTTAATTAGACAGCCCTATTCTACGAGTTTTCAAAATTCTACTTTTTGGTGCAAGTGACTTTTTTCAGGACACCCAGAGAGAGCTGAAAGAGCTTAAAACACAGACTTCTGCAAAGAGTCTTGCTGACTGCATTGACCCGTTCAAGACCTAGTGATTTCCTTGCCAGCCAGGTCTTTTCTAAGTGGACAGCCCGGCCTGCCAAAGGGGAGGTTCACATGGAGGCAGGTGTCCAGCAGGGACTAGTAAGTACCAGGCTATCAAATCACTGCTTTTCTGCAACCTACAATGAACCTGATGCCACATCCAAAATAAAACCCTTTTTTCCCAATTCTTTAGATTATTTATGACATCCTTCCTTCTCACAGCCCCCAACTTGTTACCCTTTATTTCTGGAACTGACTTAAATAACTGATACTCTGGAATAGGCATTCCTATAAGGTCAAGATGAAGTAACCTGTTTAACAAGTATTTCATTAGGGAGAATAAAAAAGGAAGACTGAGAAATTCCAGTAAAAGTTTGTTATATAATTTTAAGTGCTTTAGAATAACGTCACAATATCCTGCTTAAAAAAAGATCAGTCCTTTGTGGAAGATGTTATTAGTGGAGTCCTTGAAGCAAGTGGTGGAAAATGGCTTTTTCATTACTTCAAAGGCAATATTAAAGGACCATGAAATTCAAAGCTCCTGATTTTATCACAGGCATTTTTATGTCGGGATTTAAACATTTTCCTACTCGACATTCTTCTAACAACTGCAGTTTTATAGGAAAGAATTGTTATAATTGGCTTGGATCATAGTATGATTATTAAGTGATAGGCATCAATTAAACTTATATTTAAATTGAAGAAATTCACATCAGATAAGAGGAAAGTGTGATTACAATTAAATGCGTAAAATGTATAATCGGCTTTGGGAGTACACTTTAAACCTATTAAGAGGATAAAATGTGGTTATTTGTTGGAATATAAACTGTCACAAAAATCCTTCCGCCTGTTTCCCCCATGCTCACTGTCACTCTGCAGAAATAAAATGTTTCATACATATTTTCCTTAATTTTAATATGATTATGGGGGTGCTTTATGTAGATTATCACGTCGAGGCTATTATCATTTGGCAATAAGAAGAAGCAGAGAGAGGGAAAATGTTGGGAATAATAACGCAGAATTGCTCTTGTGAATCAGAGTTGTCAACACGCTTGTGTTCCCCGGAGTTAACCTTTTGGCTCCCAGAATTTTGCCATGTGCTATTATGGCATTAACATGAACACAATAATATAATAACAATGAACTTGTTAAGCACTTAGGAGCTCAACAATTGTGTGTGCTCATTGCTTTTATGAATATTAAAAAAGGGTATAAAACCTGTTAAATAGCAACATGTATAAGCTTAAAGTATTATTTGTTTATCTACTGATGACCAGAAGAACTAAAAAAAAAAAAACCAGATTCACAGATTTTGATACTAATACTTGCTTAAAACAAACAAACATAAGACTACCAAATGATTATCTCATCGTTTTCACCCATTTTTTTTTCACTTGAAAACTCTTGAAAATAGGAGAGCTTTTCGTTGACATTCTTTTCATCCACACATACAATATGAGCAAATGCCCCTTTTTTTCTATTTCTTTACTATATTCCTCACTGGCAATTCCTCCAGGCATTGACAAATGTTCGTGGGTCGACCATACTCCCAATTCAGGGTAGAAAGCCATTAGCCTAAGTCTATCAAGGCAGTCCCATCCTTCTTCCCTTAGCCGCTGCCCAGAGGTGATTATGTGATGTAACTTTATTCAATTAGAATGAAACTCTGGATTTTTGTTTAATGATAATGAGGATAATCTGTCCCCTACCCCTCTAATCCCACCACACATGATCTGGAAAGAGAAGTCTGTATCCTTGGGTTCCAGCTGCCGCCCTTTGATGACCCCAGGGGAAGCCAGCCCCAGGACAAAGCAGGTCTGCTAAGGATGAAGGAGAAGAGAGACCATAGTGCATGGAACTGGACTTCTAACTCAAATGTACCTACCTCCCCGCCTCTTTACTTTCAGGTACATGAGTCAATTAATATCGTTCATGATTTAAGCCTGACTGTAGTGCTGTTCTATTATTTGTAGCCAAAAGCATCCTGCTAGATATATAATTTGCTACTAAGGGTTTGCACATAACAGATCCTACAATATTGAACTAATTGCATCTAGGTAAGCAGAGCAATGAGGAAAAATCCCCTTTTTCTATGGCTGGAAGCTGGCAAATCTTATTATGCAGTCACAAAATACCTGGCTGATTATGATTGCCTGCTATACCTTAAAGAGAGTTCAAGTGCCAACCAAGATTGTAGCATTTGGTGATTTAGTAGGAAAAATTATCGTTTTCACTAAAGTCCTTCAAGAGAGAGACAAGCTTGTCCTGAAACTAATCAATCTGAAATAAAAAAAAGAAGGGCAATATGGCTTTTCTACGAAAAACCCTCTCTACGAGTGGCTTTCGTTCCTTAATGGATAAAAGTCTTGTGATCTGCAGGAGGCTGAGGCAGGAGGATTGCTTGAGCCGAAGAAGTTCAAGGTTACCGTGAGCTATGATTGTGCCACTGCATTCCCCTGGGCAACAGAGTGAGAGCTTATCTCTAAATAAGAATAACAATAAAAAGTCTGGTTATCTGAAGACTGACAGGTTGAAAAAAATCAAATTCTCTGCCTAAAAGGAAGATCAGTTGGTGTAAAAACAGGAGCACAGGAGCTATCACAGGAGTAAAGCTGATATCTGGGGAAAATCTAATCCTTAGTTCTAACTGTTAATAGAATTCCTGAAGAATCCCAAAGCCAAGAGTTTGGCTACTGTTCATTCCTGGGCCCATCTCCAAGCTATTATAATCACATTTATTTGCCCCCAAAGTGATGAGGGCCAAGAAAGAGAATTCTCCCCAGTGTCCATCTTTGATGCAACCCTACAAAACAAAGGATAGGGAAGATCCTCCCAAAGAGTAGGACCAAGGTCTACAAGACAGGACATCTAGATCATTCACTCCTCATGCAAGGCAATATCACTCAATGATCCTGTCCAGCAGAATAGGAACTATGCTATGAACCAGTGACCACTCAGTGTCACTTCTTGTTTTTAAAATGGAAATTTGTAATGCAGCCTGCTGTTCTCTCTTCCCCATTGTGTATTGGGGAGCGTAGATGATGGGTAATGTACCATTTGTCAACTTGTCACTGACCATAAGGAGTTATATCAGAATTTAATTTTTTTAAAAGAGGACTTCACCCAGATATCCTGCACTCATTGGATTTCTTGTTGGTAACTAGGAGAGACATGGTTGTCTCCCTTTAGGCAGTGGTTCTCAACTTGGGTTGCACAGTGAACCACCTGGGAGCTGTAAAAAATTTCTGTGGCCAGGCTGCACCCCAGATTAACTATATAAGAATCCACAGGGGTGAGCTTAGGCATCAGGTGATTTCAACATGCAGCATAGTAGAGAACCACTGCTGCCATGTAGGGGTGAGGATTTGCAGAACTTGGTATAGGGAGGAGGATGTGGATGGCTATAGAGTAGCAAGAGATTGGTGGAGCTTTTGCTTGTTCCTCAAATCATTTCACCTCTCTCCCTTTGGTCTAGTCTTGATGGGCTCTGGCCTAGTCCCAGGAACAGGACTGATTCAGGACAGGGCACTCGACCTAATATGTTCCAATTAGCATAAAATTCTGGATTTTGTTTCACAATCAGAAAAAAGAAAGTATGAAGAAGAATATGTAATGCTGATTGTCGCTGGACACAATTAATTTCTAGAGAAAACCAGCCCCAGGAGGACTGTAGAAAAATGTGCTAGAGCCTAGACTAGGGTTCCATATCTGAAATCTACCCCATCTCTGAATAGAGCCAGTAAATTCCTTTTATTGATTAGAAAGTCTGAATTGGGTTTTCCGTTACATGCATCTGAAAGCATCCTAATTCCCAGGCCCTGCAGTGGATGTGGGCAGAGCTGTGTTCAGATCCTCTGGATTCCTTTCACCATTTTTGTTCCCCGTTTCTTGTACCCATTTTGCTTGCGATGTCCTGTACCCATGACACCCTCAGAGGACTGCTTGTTTGCTCAGAGAGCCAGAGGGGCCTTGGCTTTACAACCTTCCTGGGGCAAGCATTGGCCAGCCATCCACCAGAGCGTGAGTAGGAAGCCTGGCTTGCTTGTCTGGAGTTGGACAAACCCTGAGCTGTATTTGACACTCCAGAGCTCCTCTATGGGATCTGCATCTTCACTTGGCTTCTTGCATTTATCTGACCATGTTCAACTTGCTTCCCACTTCTCCTGGAAGCCCTTCCTTGACAAGTTGCTTGAGCACAAATCTTCAAATGAAGGCACATGCTAGACTTCACCAGGTGCCAAGTTCTGGGTAAAGCATATAGCCTGGGATTGATGAATCTGACTGACTGGTTTTCACCATCTTTGAAAACATTGGCACATTAAGTGTCTCTTCTTTTACATTTTCAGTGCCATACCAAAATAGTTCAGTGCAATACCAAAACATATAAGACACATGGTGGAATCTAATTTTTTAGAGCTGAATTGCTGAAAGATTGTCTGGCAAATGCATCATGCTACATATAAAGCAATGGAAGTCCAGTGAGGTTACATGCTTTATTCCAAGCCCCTTGGCTGCTTAATGGCAAGGCCAGTGCTTGAAACAAGTGCTCTTTTGTGCCACAGACAACTTATCTATTGCTGTGCCCAGCTATGGATTCCAAGTATCTTATTCAAATCATATTTTCTCTATTTAAAGACAAATTCTTTGCTTTTGTTGTATACAGAAGAATTTCCCAATAACTGAATTACTAAAGCTAAATACTGCCTATATGAACATGACAAATGTACACCAATAATTCTTAAATGTGTGAACCATGGGGTTAGTTAATTCCTGAGCCACCAAATAGCATAAGACAGGAAGAAATATGACTCAAGAAGGTAAAGAGCTTAAATTTTACTCTTAATTTATTCTGAGCACATAGTAGGTAGTCAGTAGATATTTATTTAATGAAGTATAGTGAGTTCCACAAGGGCATATGGAAGAGAGGTTTTGGGGTCAACAGTAGAGAAGAGGTTTACCTGAATTAGACTGAAACAGAGAAAATGTACCTTGTGTGGAAGAGATGAAAGAGATAGTTACTCTCTCAGCCCTCTTTTTGGGTGTAGAACTCAGGAAGTTGAGGAGCCTTAAGATTGTTCCTGGGTGGTATATCTAGCTGATATTTACCCTGGTGTATGTGTGTGTGCACGCGTGTGTGTGTGTGTGTATGTGTGGTTTAGACTTTGCTATTCTATAACTCTAACAAAGTCTTATATGGGTGTTTGAGCTGAGCCATAAGTTATTAAGGAAGAAACTACCTGGCCTAGGCCAGCACTTTAATGAGATGCAGAGCCTCACTCCCTGGAAGTCAGCAGGAATGTAGCAGTGAGATCAAGGGTAGATGGTCAAGGCAGTGGAGATGGAATTTTGAAGATAGCAATTGGCACCATGGTCCACATCACCCTTGGTTGTCACTGTGTGGAGCTGATATCTTCACTGTCATTTGGAGGCTCTGGACTGTTCTATATTCATCAATTTACTGACTTTCCTTACATAAACCCAGAAGATTTTTATTTAAAATAAATATAAACAATACCTTAGACACTTTGGGAGTTTAGTATATAAATTTAGAAAATTCTTTATAGTAATCATAAAGGCTTTGTCCATCTGGTTTATATCTGTTTGGATATGGTTTTTGTCCTGTCTCTGGAAAAGATCCTTTAAGTATATCTCATAATGGAGGACAACCTGGGGGAAACTCTGTTCTAAAAAGAGAGAGAGAAAAAAATATTTCCACACATATATAGAGTATTAAAGATTAAATAGATATGAGCTTTAAATGAAATTACAGAAATGTCAACATTTTTTTCCTTTTAATGCCCTAAAGCCCAGAGATTAAGAAGATAAAATGCCTACATGAGAGCATTCTACAGTTCTCCGTATAGTCCAGCCCCCATACAAAAAGAAAAAAAAAAAAGGTCAAGAAGAATTGGGGAAGTTTGTCATGAAATGAAGCTTTATTGAATCACCTGTTATATTCCAGGTACTCTACCTGCTTTCAAGCTTATTTCACTTAATCTTCAAAACTGCCTCTTAAACCATATCTGATATAGAAAGAAAACAATTACACAGTAAGGTAAAATAACTTTCACAAGGCAGCAACAATGGACTTAAACCCACATTAGTCAAGTCCAAAGGGATAGAAAAAGTGAAAATGTAAGGCTGATGAATTGCAAAATTCAACTAATAATGAAAGATTTTTTTAAAACCCTTTTATAAAGTTTATCATTATTTGGAAAAAATTAAATAACACTTGGATTATGGGTTAAGATGGTAACTTGAAAACTAAGCAATATATGGTCATTTGAGCTGGAAGTGATGATGGTTTGCTGCAGGATTAACCACCAAGTGGTGTTAGGTGCTCCTAGGTAAATGGGTGTACAGAGGGATGCAAGATGTTTAGGAGCCTGGACTAGGTCCTGGTGCTCATGGAGTAGGTTCTGCAAATTGGAAAAAAAAATATCCCCTTGAAAGTTCACTGAAGTGAAATTCTGTGTATGAACTCTGCCTTTCCATCAACTTTTATTTGAAATTGTATCTAGTTCATCAATAAATGTTTGTTGACTTGTTTGTTCAAGGGAGACTTTTCGTTAGGTGTTTTTAAAATGGAGTCTGAGGAAAGACAACAATGATGAAACTAACAACCTGAAGAAAAGATTTGACCTTAGTTGGTGACAGAGAAACCACGTTAACCTCATTCCCAAATATTTCTACTTCTTTCTAACACTGTGCATACTCAAACCTGAGCTCAGCATGGCTGTCTCACTCTCCACCCCGGACAACTGAGATCTAACTCTGCCAACTGCTAGCAGTAAAGCATGAGAAATGCAAGATGCTGAGACTACTTGTTAACATTTAGCACTTACTACATGCCAGGGAAGGGTTTCAAGATGAATTTACTCATTAAATTCTAATAAACAACCCTGTGAGTGGATATTTCCATTATCCCTAATCTATGAATGAAGACACCAAACCACCATGACATTCAGGTCACACTCTCAGAAGGACAGGGATATTCTTGATGAGACAAGAGGCAATGAAAACAGGTGGGGTAAAAATATAGGCCATATTTTGATGAAATGGGAGATAGATTATCTTTTATCTTCCCTGCAAAATAGGAGGGTATATGGAAAGAGGCTGTAGAGAAGGAACTAAAGGTAAAACTAATGTTACTGTCACCAGGCAGTGTGTTATCAAACTTTTACCTGCTGCCTGCTAAAGTCATTCAAAGGTATGATGACTCCATTTTACAAAAAGAAAGAAAGAGAGAGAAAGAAGAGAGGGAGGGAGGGAGGGAAGGAGGGAGGGAGAGAGAAAGAGAGAGGGAAGAGAAGAGAAAAGAAAGGAAAGAGGAGGGGAGGGGAGGGGAGAGGAGAGGAGAGGAGAGGAGAGAAGAGAAGAGAAGAGAAGAGAAGAGAAGAGAAGAGAAGAGAAGAGAAGAGAAGAGAAGAGAAGAGAAGAGAAGAGAAGAACCTGAGGATTGGAGAGGTTATGTTACTTACTAAAGGCCACACAGTCTAAAAATTCAACATTATTTGCCTCCAAACCTTGGTTCTTCCCCTCTTCCATCTTACTTCTTAATTTGCCAGTTAGTGAGAATGAGCTTGGGAAATTAAAAAGAGCAGGAAAGGTTTGGAACAGTCAGAGCAGTCACTGTGGGGAATGAAACCCACAGCCAGCTGGAAGTTAGCAAAGAATTGCCCAGCCCGTCTGAGCAGCAGATGTGAGGATTTGAGACCACAAAGTATGATATCAAAGTAGAGTCTCTCAGGATGACTGAGTGATTCACCGTGCAAGGTAGTACTCAAAGCATGGAGTTGGGAACTGCTAGAGGTATGTACATAAATGGAATGGTCCACGTAGCACTTACGGCACAAATATGTAGAGCATGAGGCAAAAATTATATATGACAAGTGCCACAAGAGAGGAACACAGAGGGCCATACTTTCTTAACTCTAATTCTAAATTCTCACATTTTAATGCCCCCAAATCGGGATGTGTCTTTAAATGGGTGAAATCTTTTTTATTAACTGCTGGCTGGGTAGCTGTCCTGATGTAGTTGTGATTGTCTCCACATTCTAGAACTTGGTCATGGCTGTTTGTACTGTCTTCAATTCATTTGAATTCTGTTTATTATGGATACTACAGGTATCAAGTTATGGTGCCATTTGAAAAAATGTTCTATAATTTCTCATTGAAAAAAGTTATTATATACATAAAGGAATGGAATTAGTCTTGGGGGCATGATATGTTAATAAAGGAAATATTTATATTCAGTAAATATGACAAGTCTGTATGTTTTTGTGAGGCAGCAGCCCAAGTGCTTTACATGACCTGTCCCCACAAATAGATGCAGCCAGTTATTTTTGTCACTTAGATAACTGAAAAAGCATTGCCCAGCGCAAATCAAGCAATATAACTAAAGGTAGGAGAAACTGCCAACTTCCTGGGAATAGATGTATTCCAGTCATGTCTTGCTACCTAACAAATCACTACAAAATTAAATGGCTTAAAACAATACTAATCATTTTATTATCTCACAGTCTCTTCTGGTCTCTGTGGGACGGGAATTGGGGGAGGGCTTGTCTGGATGGTTCTGGCTCAAGGTCTCTCATGTCATTGTGGTTAGAGGTGTCTGGAGATGGGACAGCTGCAGGAAGCAAGTCAGGCATCTTTCTCCCCTTATGTAGTCTCTGAGCCTCTGCCCGTGGTCTCTCTGCATGGGCTACTTTGGGCTTTGAAGCATCTTGGCAGTCCCAACTGCCAGGCAGTCCAACTGTTTACATGAAAGCTGAAGGCTCTAAAAGGGGATATCCAAAGAGTAAGATAGAAGCTGATTCCCTTTTTAGGACCCAGTTCTGGAGTCACATGGCATCACTTCTGCTATGTTCTGTTGGTTCCAAGCAAGTCAGAAACCTGTCCGGATTCAAGTAGAGGGAAATTAACTTCATCTCTTGATTGGGGAGTAGCAAGTTTCTAGAATAGCATATGGGCCGGGAGATATTGTTGCAGCTGTATTTGGAAAATACAATCTGCCAGGAGATGAAGGAAATGTCAAAGTGACAAGAAAGAATCTGGCATTACCAATTCATTCACTGTGCAGGACTTAACATCAAAGCATTGAAATTCTCCTGAACTTCCCGCTGACTGAACAGAAGCCATCTAACTTCCAGCCACGTGTGATTCAGTCAGGGAAAAAAAAATGAAACTACAAGGTTATGCTAATTAAACCCTGGTGTTCTTGAAATACGTTGTCAATGCTAAAGGTATTAAAGAGGTCAAATTCATGATCACCAGTTACATGTCTTCTATGTCTAAATAATCCTAGAACAGCTCACTCAGTGAGTTAAAATAAGAATCCTAAGTGATAAGAAAATACTATTTCATATTTTAACTGGTGATGTTTTTTCTTAATGGTGCATAAAATAATGATGTGTCTTACAATCTATGGCATCTTTACCTTTGACAAAGTACAGTCAGTGCCATGAAGGTGTGAAGTCAGCAGGAATTTCCTCTACCTGGGATAGTCAGAAAAGACCCCAGAGAAGAAATGATATTGGGAATTTCTAGGTTTTGGAAGGTAGATATGAGCAGGAAATCAAGGAGTATGTTTGAAAAGCACGTAAACCAAGCCCCATCCATTCTACCCAGGCTCTGTCCTATTGTCCTGTATATGTTATGTCCACTCTAATCAGTGTTCCTGCTTCTCCTTGTGAAATTCCCGCCAGTCCTTCGTGGCTCCTTGCAGGTCTATGTAGAGAAGATTTTTCACTGGCTGCCACTGGAGGACAGGTAGGGAGGGGGTACCATGCAAGATGGAGCTTGGTTTGCTTTTGTTACCCACTGGGATTTTTGGTTTTGTTTCTAGCGATGAATGGAGTTCAAAGCTTAAAAGTAAAAACAAAAATGTAAGTCACTGCAATATATCAAACTCAATCATGGAACATCCCATGAATTCACCATTCTCCATTCATTTGATTGATGCCTATTTATTGAGCATCTTCTAGGTGTCTGGTACCAGGTGAACCAATGGCTATTCATGGAACATCCCATTTCATGGAATTTCTGAGTGGGAGAGAAAGAAATTAAATAAATTTTGCCATTACAAATTAGAAGCTGGTGAAAAATTAAGAATATTATAAGAAATTGATAGGAATGGAATTATTTTGATAGGAGCATTTTAACAATTTTAAATCTAAATCTTTAGAAAAATTTGTTTTACTAGACCGTATTTTCTTAAGCAATATAAGCTGAATTTAATTTGGTATCTTTATAACTATTTTTCCTCAGCATTAAATATGTGATACAATTTTCTCAGCAGTTATTGAAAATAATAGTACTTAATTATTAAGAAAGATTTCAAATGCATTTTCTCATTAATTCTCACAACTCTATGAAGTAAGGCCTGTTATCATACTAACTGAGATACAGCGAAAATGAGAAGCTTTTTTTTTTTTTTTTTTTTTTTTGATACAGAGTCTTGCTCTGTTGCCTGGGCTACAGTGCCGTGACGTCAGCCTAGCCTACAATAACCTCAAACTCCTGGGCTCAAGCAATCCTCCTGCCTCAGCCTCCCAAGTAGCTGGAACTACAGGCACATGCCACCACGCCCAGCTAATTTTTCTATTTTTAGTAGATATGGGGTCTCACTCTTGCTCAGGCTGGTCTCAAACTCCTGACCTCAAGTGATCTGCCCGCCTCGGACTCCCAGAGTGCTAGGATGACAGGCGTGAGCCATCATACCTGGCTGAAAATGAGAAACTTGTCCAACCAAAGTCCCACACAGGCAGCAGAACTTGAGAGCTCATGCTTCATCAAATGAGCTGTTTTATGCACTATGTTTCCCTCATATTTTGTCATTAAAGCTTGTACATGTTTTTAAATGTTTTTCTGTCTCCTCCATTACTTTTGTATCAACCTTATTGAGCTACAATTTATACACCGTTAACTATGTTCCTTTAGAGTATACAATTTGAACATTTTGACAGTTGTATACCCTATGATATCACCACACAGACAAGATACCAAATTTCCCTACTCTCCCAAGAGATTCCTTGTGTGCCCTCCCTGTTTGTTCCTTCTCTCCAAGACCTAGACAACCACTGAGAGAGAGAGAGAAGAGAGATACAGGGAAAATGAATCACGTTCTCTTTTGTGCTATCGTGTTTGGCTTCTTTTACTCAGTATTGTGCTTTTGTGATTACTCCATGTTGTGGCATACATCAGCAATATCAATCGTTTTTTTACTGCTGAATAGTATTGCATTGTATGTGTGTATCACAATTTATCCATTCATCTGTTTATTTCCAGTTTGGGATTGTTGTAAATGAAACTGCTGTGAATATTTGTGTATATGTCTTTATATAGATATCATAGATCTTTTGTTTTTTTTTTTCCTTTGGGGCAAATGTCTAGGAGTTGAATTGCTGGATTATATGGTAATTGTATGTTAGACATTTTACTCTCCCAGGAGTAGTGGTGAGAGTTCTAGTTGCTCCACATCCTCACCAACACTTGGTATGACTGGTCTTTTTTAAAAATTCTAGCTATTCTAAGGATATGCATTAATATATCACATGGTTTTAATTTGTACTTCCTTGATTACTAATGATATTAAGCATATTTTCATCTGCTTATTGGCTATTTGTGTATCTTTTATTTGAAAATAAATGTCTGTTCAAATATTTTATTTGAAAATAAAAGAAATGGCTATTCAAACCTTTTGTTAATTTAGTTGCAGTTTTCATCCTATTGACTTATTAACTTTTTAGAAATAATTTTCATATATGAGTCTTCTGTCTGATTTATGTATTGAAAATATTTTCTCCTATTCTGTGATTTGCTTTTTTATTTTCTTAACAATGTCTTTCAAAGAGAAAAGTTTTAAATTTTGATTAACTCTAATTTATCAAAGTTTCCTTTTATGGCTCATACTTTTGATCACATTCAAAAAATATTTGCTTATTCAAGGTTGCAATGATTTGGTCTTGTTTTCTTCTAGAACTTTTATGGCTTTATGCTTTAAAAACCCATATATGATCCATTTCTAGTTAAATTTTAATGTGATGTAGGATAACAACTGATGCTTATTTTTAAATTTTTCTTATTCTTCAGCTGTCACTGTTTTATTACTCCTTTCCTATTTTTTATACCCTCTAACTTCTTATTTCTAGTATTCTATTGTAAGAAGCTAGACAATCAAACTTATTCGAAGAGACCATGAGCTAGAATCTGAGAGAATACCATTTTTAAACACTATGATCCTATTAAACCAGTGACGTGCTAGTTTCTATACTGTATTATTTTATTTGAGTTCATTTTATGGCATGCAGTTTGTTAAACCCTAGGCCATATATGTTACTATTAGTAATTCTACACACTGTGCCTAGCATAATGCCAGTCACATAAAAATTATTTGGTAAATTAAATATGTTCTAGTGATTGGCAGCAAATAGAAACAATGGTTTTTCAGACTTGCTATTTTCTAGAGTGGTAGACTTGCTTTTTTTGCTGTTGTATCTCTTTGATCATGCATTCTTCAATGTATGTTTATTTGTTCATTTACATATTATACACATTAATCATTGCAGTAACATTTTACATTTATAACTTTAAAAACAGAAATTAAAAAGGATGAAATAAAATAAATCTAAAAACTTCTAATATTTTCATCTTGCTCTTAATGAGTCATAGTATGATTTTGTACTTGGAGATTCAATGGAGAATTCCTAAATTTTAAATTGGATTCTGGAATTAAGCACTCATGTGTGAATGTTATAATAATGAAATTTCACACATTGGATTTCTGAATAATCAGTAGAGAGACTGTGTTTACTAACAATTAGACTATTACGTTTAGAAGCCATATGTCATAATAATGAATAAAAATTTCTTTTATAATGGCACAATGAATTATTAACAGTAAAACTGTCCTTTAAAAGTTTAAAACACCACATACTCAATTTGGCCCAACCTTTTTTGTTGCTAAAAAAAATAAATAAATAAGCATTTCTACATTGCTTTACCCAAACCCACCACAGAGTTGTGAAAAGAATTGTGGTTGTGCATTCCTTATGAAAACATTTGGGCACCCCCCCATACATCTGTACAATTCTCATATTTATACTCATTCATATTCAGTATGCGCCTTCTTAAGTATGCCAGCGAAAAATAAAATGATTACTTTTCCTCAAATGTTCAGCAGGCACTCTAAATTAGCCAGCTGCTCTCTTGTCATGGCTGGAAATATATAGTTTTTTAATAAAAAGTGACAGTAAATATGTCCATGGCCCAGTCACTTTATATGCAAGTGGAAATTCTGTCAGTGCAATGACTTATGATTGGAGAAGAGCGAAAAAGTGTGTAAAGAAAGAGAATCAATGAGAAGAGTGTTTCTCATGCCTTGCAGTGGCTTGCAGAGAATAATTCATTTTAAGGAAGTGAAATCACCTTGTTTTATGGCAAGGCAGTAATCTCAAGGTCCACACGTTAAGTTTTTTTTATTATTATTATTGAAGATTCAGAAGTCATTTAAAAAGATGACCTGTTAGAACAATTCAGTGCACCTAGTCTATTTGCAAAAATTGTGTTATAAATCATGATTCATTATGCAATTGCGATCAGAACACGGTGTTAGAAATTCATCTCTCTTGACCATACAGTCCTTTCCATGCGGTTCCTTTCCACCCCATATTTATCTATTTTATTTTTGCCCTGTTTTGTTCTTTTATTTTCCTCTATTTTATTTTTTGCTCTATTTTAAACTACCTTAAACTTTTTCCCGGCCTGTGTTTGTAATCTAACTTGTGCCACCAGTACTATAAGATATATGATAGGAACAAAACGCCATGATAAATAAAACCATCTGTATTTCTACCAAGACTCTGGGCTTTGAGTCCCTCACACATCATGAAATAATAAACAAATGAATGGCTGGACATTGGAGTTGAGAAGATCCTTTTCTCTAGTCCCCATATTAAAGACAAGACACTGAAACCCACAGAGGCCATGTGACTTACTCAGACATCACCTCCAGAGTGACAGCCTCAGACTTGCCTTATTCCCAGACAAGTGCTTTCTCCCTCTGCCTTCGTTTCCTCCGTGATTAAAGCAAGCTTATTGTTCAAGGTAGTCTCACCTCTGTTGCTAAACTATTTGTAGCAGGTGTCTTTTTCCTTGAGAACATATTTAACCATAATTCTATGAATCTATGAATATACATTTGAACAGCTACCCTGTGCTGGGCGCTGTGGAGGATACAGCAATGAATAGAGAAGGCAGAACTCCATGCCTTCAGACAGCCCACGTTACAGCAGAGAGAGACAGATGATAAACAGTGCAAAGGAGTGAAATGCGTAGGATGCCAGATGGTAGTAAGTACTTTGAATAAAAAGAAGGTAGAGGAGGACTTCTACATCTGGAAAAAATGGAGTAGAAATACTTTTTCACATTCCTTCTGCTAAACACAACTAAAACCTCTGGACATTATGTATAAAACAAATATAAGGTAACTCTGAAAGGTGGAGTGAAGAAGGTAGACCAGCAAGGGACATTGAGACCCAAGAATGACATAGCAGTGAGTTTTACAAATTGTCTTTTTTCCTCATATGTCCCAGGTGTGTTGAAGAAGCCAGCAATCTGGAAAAGCAAGGCAAACAAAAACATCACAACAAAAGCCTTCTCTCTCTAGCCAAAAGACCAAGAAATGGACAAAAGACCTCTACAAAAGAACTGCTCTTCTCTTGGGCCCAGTAGAGAATTCTAGCCTCTGAAAGTCTCCCTGTCTCACATAAACCTGGAGAGCAGGGTGAGGCTGGGGCAGTTAAGAAACACTTGTGAAAGTCACAGCTAGGAACACAAATCCACTAAAAGATTGAGATTTAATCATATAACATTATCAAAGGCCTCTCTTCTTCCATACCTTAACACCACACCAGCAGGGTCCCAGTATAATAAAAGCAGATTCCATCTCAAAGATCTGCAGGACACAAAATATGTGAGGGTAAAACTGATAGAACATAAAAGAGATATGGCCAAATCTACAGTTATAGTTGGAGACTTCAACACTGTTCTCTCAACAGTCATTAGAACAACTAGAAAGAAAATCAGCAAGGATATAGGACTCAATAATACCATCAAACAATAAGATTGAATCAATATTTATAGGACACTCCACCCAACCCATTCTTTTCAAGTGTCCACAGAACATATACCAAGACAGACTATATCATGGGCCTTAAAATAAATGTCAGCAAACTTAAAAGAATTGAAACCATACACAATATTTTCTCTGACCACAGTAGAATAAAACTAGAATTCAATAATATAAAGAAAATAGGAAAGTTTACAAACACTTGGAACTAAATAATACACTTCAAAATAATCTATAGATTAAAGAGGACAGCTCAAGGGAAATAAAAAAAATACATTGAAATGAATGCATATGAAAATACAATATATCAAAATTTGTGGAATACAACTAAAGCTGTGTTGAGAGGTAAATTTACAGTACTAAATAGAGACAGTACAAAGGAGGTAAAGTTTCAAATCTGTAAGGGGTCTTCAAATGTATGGAAAATGTGTATTAAAAAAACACTATGCACAGATTTCAAAAATTTTTGGCACCAAAATAAACTTGTTGTAACTTTATACTAACTTGTTATAATATGTCTGAAAATGATCTAGTTTAAGGCACTTAGAAAGATAAGACATCAGGTTGGAAAGTTCTTCTATCTGTCCAACATGAATTCTGCCAAAATTGAAGTAAGAACAAACATGAAATTTATAGGGAAGCTTGGGTGGAAGAATGGTAAAATTATTGATGTTTTAGGAAAAATTTATGGCAACAATATCCCAAAGAAAACAGCAGTTTATAAATGGTTATCTCATTTTAAAGAGAAATGATAATTTTAAAGAGATGATGCCTGCAATGGCAGACCATTCACATCAATTTCCAAAGAAAAATTCTTCTTTATGCCCTAATTGAAGAGGACTGATGATTAACAGCAGAAACAATAGCCAACTATAGACATCTTAATTGGTTTTGTCTACACAATTGTGACTGAAAGATTAAAGTTGAGCAAGGTTTCCACTCAATGGGTACCAAAACCATTGCATCCAGATCACCTGCAGACAAGAGCATAGCTTTCAATGGAAATTTTAAACAAGTGAGATCAAGATCCTGAAGCATTTCTTCAAAGAACTATAACAAGAGATGAAACAGAGCTTTACCAGTATGATCCTGAAAACAAAGCACAGTCAAAGCAATGGCTACCAAGAGGTGGGAGTGGTCCAGTCAAAGCAAATGCAAACTGATCAAGAGCAAAAGTTATGGCAACAGTTTCTGGGAGATGCTGAAGGCATTTTGCTTGTTGACTTTCCAGAGAGCCAAAGAACTATAACGTCTGCCTATCATAAGAGTGTTTTGAGAAAGTTAGCCAAAGCTTTAGCAGAGGAACACGTGGGAAAGCTTCACTAGAGATGCCTTCTCCACCATGAAAATATTCCTACTCATTTCTCTCATCAAACAATTGCAATTTTGTGAGAGTTTTCATGGGAAATCATTAGGATCCACTTTACAGTCCTGATTTGGCCCCTTCTGACTTCTTTTTGTTTCCTAATCTTACAAAAAAAATCTTTAAAAGGTATTCATTTTTCTTCGGTTAATGAAAAAGACAATGTTGATATGGTTAAATTCCCAGGATACTCAGGATACTTTATAGACAGACTAAATTTCTAGTATCATGGCTTACAAAAATGTCTTGAACTTGATGGAGCTTATGTTTAAATATGAAGTTTATATTTTTTTACTTTTACCTTTTAATTCCATTTTTCCACAAACGTTTTGAAGTTCCCTCATGCATTCTAAGCTCACACCTCAAGAACCTGGAAGAAGAAGAGCAAAATAAAGCGAGCTAAAGGAAAGAAATAAGACCAGACACCAATGAAATTGAAAGCAGAAAGTCAGGAGAGAAAAATTAATACAATAAAGACCTAGTTTTTTGAAAAGATAAAATTGATGAAGACTGATAGAAAAAACACAGACATGCAGACTCATATTAGGAATGAAACTGTGGCCAGCACTGCAGACCCTGTTATTAATTTTCTAGGGCTGCCATAACAAAGTACCACAGACTGAGCAGCCTAAACAACACAATCAGGCCTATGAGGTTTTACTAAAAAATTATACCAAACATTTAAAGAATTAACCTCAATGTTATACAATCCCTTCCAGAAAAAATAAGAGGGAACACTTCAACACTCATTTTATAACCTAGTATTTATCCTTATATCAAAACTAAACTAAAATAATATAAAAAAGAAAACTACAGACCAATATTTCTCATGATTATATATATGCAAAAGTCTTTAATAAAATATTAACAAATAAAATTCAGCAATATAAAAGTAATTATATTCCATGAGCAAAGAGTTTATTCCAAAGATATAAAGCTGGTTCAATATAATCCACCATTGTAACAGGCTAATGAAGAAAAATTACACTAAAATAAAAACTACAATTGATGCAAAGAAACCACTGACAAAGTTCAACACCCATTCTTGATTTTTAAAAAATCAACTTTCAGGAAAACTAGGCATAGAGAGGAATTTCTTCAACTTGATAAGTAGCATCTACAAAAATCCTGCAGCTAAAATTATACTTAATGGTGAAAGACTGATTATTTTTTCTCTAAGATCAAGAAAAAGGCAAGGATGTCTGTCTGCTCACAGACACATGGATCAATGGGTGGGAACTGAATATCCAGAAATAGACTCACATAAATATGCCCAATTGACTTTTGACAAAGATGCACAGGCAATTCAATGGAGGAATGATACCCTTTTCAACAAATGGTACTAAAGCAATTGGACATCCGTAGGCAACAAGAAGGAACCTAGACTTAAGTCTCATACCTTACAAAAAGTTACTTCAAAATGGATCACAAATTTAAATGCAAAATGTAAAACTCTATGTTTTTAAGAAAAAAAATAGGAGAAAATCTTTTCTATCTGGGGCTAGGCAAAGAGTTCTTAGTTTCGATACCAATAGTACAACCCATAAAAAGAAAAATCAATAAATTGGACTTCATCAAAATTAAAAACTTTTGCTCTGTGAAAAAAAATCTGTCAAGATGAAAAGACAAGCTACAGTGTAGGAAAAATATTTATAAAACATGTATGTGACAAAGGATTAGGACCTAGAATATATAAAGAAACTTCAAAAATAAACATTAACAAACAAACAATTCAAATAGAAAATAGGCAAAGACATAAAGAAGCATTTCACCAAAGTGGAATGTATGTATGGTAAATGAGCACATGAAAAATGTTAAACGCCATTAAGAAAATGTGAATTAAAACCACATTGAGATATCCCTATACACTGATCAGAATGACTAAAATGAAAAATAGTGAAAACAACGAATGCTGGCAAGGATAAAAAAGAAATTGGATCACTTGTAAACTTCTGGTGAGAATACATACAATGGTGCAGTCACTCTGGAGAACAGTGCTGCACTGTCTTAGAAGTTAAACCTACAGCTATAATACCATTCCACCCAGTAATGGCCCTCCTGGGCATTTATTCTAGGGAAATAAAAACTTACATTCGCAAAAACTGGTACATGAGTGATTATGACAGCTTTATTCATAATAACCAAAAACTGGAAGTAACCCAGATGTCCATCAACAGATGAATAAATGGTTAAACAAACTGGGATAAATCCATATCATGAAATACTTCTTAGAAATAAAAAGGAACAAACTATTGAAATAAACAGCCTAGCCAAATCTTCAAAGAATTATGTCAAGTGAAAAAAAGTCATCTTGAAAGCTTATATACTGTATAACCCTTTTTACATAACATTACTGAAATGACAAAATTGCAGAAATGGAGAACATATCAGTGGTTTCCAGGAATTAAATTGGAGGAAGGGTGGAAGGGAAGCAAGTGTGGCTGTAACAGGGCAACATGAGAGATCACTGTGATGATTGAAATGTTCTACATCTTGACTCTATCAATGCCAAGATTCAGGTTATGATATTGTACTACATGTGGTTTTGCAAGATGCTACCATTGAGGGCAATTGGGTAAAGGATATGCAAGACTCCTCTGCATTATTTTTTACAACTGTGAATCTATAATTATCTGAAAATAAAATTTTAATTTAAAAAATTCCACTAACTCCTCTCAAAATGCAGTTACATCTTAACTTGCATTCCCACTTAGATTTTCAATATTGTACAGGGGAATTCTGTGAAAGACTGAATAGATTTTAAATTCTGTAATTGCCTTCTCTAAGAAGAAATTGGTAAATTAGCCAAAGAGATTTGCTAATGACTGCAGGGATTTATTTCATGTTATTGATTGGCTTATTAGTAAGCCACAGAAATAACAGAAAATCAAAATGAACAGGGTCTCAATTTGTTTTCTTTTTCTTCAACAGTTGTAGTCTTCCTTAATCAAATCAAATAGAAATTATAAGTTATCTTGTGGCTCTTGCTACCAGAGGGAATCATCTGTTTCTCTGTATGTGGATTGTCCAGGTAAAATGTGTGTCTCAAAGAATGTGTTTTATAGAACTCCAGTTGAAGATATGTATTCAACTAAATGTATTATTCCTTCACTCATTCTTCCATTCAACAAACATATAGTGAGTACCTGATATGTGCCAGGTACTGCTCTAGATACTAGATTTCCAGAAGTGAACCAAATGAAGGCCTCCAGTTTATCTAGAAGAAGAGAAAGGGCAGGGAGAGGGAGTTCTTCCTTTCTCTAGCCTGTGACTGCTCCCAGGCAGGCCTCCCCAGCTATTCTGCAAGCTCGCAGATTAGCATCACCCTGAGAGTGAAGGCAAAGTAACTGATAGGTTCTGTAGGAATAGAGGGAAGGCCTTCTTATTCTCCAATTTCTTCTTATTTCTTAAAATAAGCTACTGATCTGTCCTCTTCCTTCCTTCATATATGTGGGATGTCCCATATGTCAAGTTTGCTTATAATTCTTCCTTTCCTTTACCCCATGTCATGGTTCATGCATAAGTCCCATTCTTTTTTAGAGTCTAGATTCTAAATTCTAAATCTAAGTTAGATTTACATTTTGAGATTCATTCTTGTTCTGCTGGAAACTACAGTGGAAGATTGCTCAGAATATTTCAGCCTTCATGTCTACTTGTGGAATACTGGTGGACATCCGATTTCACCAGGAACGTTATGGGAGCCTAAAGGGAACACCAAAGGAAAAGAGTTGAGAAAAAAACTAAGGGAGGGGCGCCCATCATCTCAGCTACCATTTCTTAGGGTTGCACTATGGATTGGAATGTTAGGTTAGCTGTCTCCATTTAGGAATATTTTTGACTTTAAATTTTTACTAAATGTAAATCCTGAGGATGCTGAATTCATTAAGACCGCATAAGTGATTTTTGCAACCTGGAATTGGATAAGACGTCTGATTATGAATAAGAATTTGCTGCAGAGCGTTGGGGGAAAGAGTAATGAGGTGCAGTTGGGTCCCTGAAACCCATCGACAGGGCTAAGGAAGGAACAGCCAATACAATAGATGAATCCGTGTGCCTTAAAGAATTTGATGCTTTTCCCTAGACTCGTGGTATAGCTTTGACAAAGTGCTTTCCTTCATTTGTAATAAACGTACGTTAGTTGTTTTGAGCAGCGAATGGCTCCCCTACAACACAGAGTCGAGAGGAGAGGGCGGTGGTGGCCACCCACACCCACTGCAGCAGGGATATTAGGGCTACACCTGGTTCATCTGAAAGCAACTCATACATATTCATTCTTAAACTAGGATCCCCCTTGGCTGCACAAAGGCACTAAACAAAATCCTCTCCTAGTAGGAGGCAGAGCGGGCAGGGGGAGCAGCCCCTCCTCCCCATATTTTCCCCTCCAGCCAGGCATAGCTCAGTGGGTTCCATCCTTAACCCCAGTGCTAATTCTCTAGGTCTTTACCTGAACTACTTTTAAATTAAATTTAAGCAACTATTTGCTCCATTAATCCATGCAGCCCATTAGCACACTGTGTGCACTTACTGTACAATATTTCAAATGAAGTAAAACTTCAAAGCCGTTGATAGGTATGGGGAAAGGGGGGCCCGATATAGCCAGAAGGAAGTAATAATCTCCCAAGGATTTCGGCAGGAGAGCTAAACTTAGCGGCAGACTTCACTTTCCATTTAACTTTAAATGCACAGCTACTTGGAGCAGCTTGGGACCCTGCCTTGTGTCGCAGATAAAGCCTTAGGAGTGAGGAGGGGAATGGATATACCTGGTCAGAATGCATATTTCTGATCATCGTAAATTCTCTTTCCCTGTTCAAGTTACCAAGGAAACCAAGTTCTTGGATGTTTCGCTTGAAAATGTCTAATTTTACCTTGAAGCAGGGGTCCTGGGGGTGGGGGTGGTTAGTGTGACAAGAGACTTAGAGGGTTGGCAGCAAAGGCGCAGGGGCAAAGGACAAAAGGAGCTGCCCCAGGAGTTAATGCAGCAACTTGAGTCTGGCTTCATGGAGATTCTAAGGGTCAAGGGAACAAGGCCATTTTAATCCGTCTCCTCTTACGAACTGGGGTGCTCCAAGGGTGGGTGCATTTCTCCACTTTGACCTTCACTCCCTGTTAGGAAGTAGACTAGACTGAGCTAGGTCTTTCCAGGCTAGGTGGAAGTAGATCAGCATGGGCCAGTCTCCTGAAGCCTCCCTCTGGCTTCTAGTCATGGAAACCACACACATACACACACACACTTCAGTGGTATGGTCCACTTTTCTCCATGTGCAACTCATATTATCTGACTGTAAGATTTTTTCAAAAAATGAATAGCCACAAGTCCCTACAAAATGATATAGAGGGCACTTAGTTAAAACATCCAACTCTATCTGAAAGGAAAAAAAGGTTTTTTCCTAACTCCCTCCCTCCAAATAGATAGATAGTCTCTTATGCAGAAACTACAGTGTTTTGACTCTAGTCAATAACTTCTCTTACCTCCCATTTTTGAAATGATATTAATTCAGCAAAAATCTGTCATACCAGAACCTCCTTGGAAAGATTGAAAACATCCCCCAAACAAGTATACCTGAAACCATAGAAAACAGCACTAGATAATGGATAATGCAATGCTAAAAGGAAGACATTCAGATGCAAAAAAAAAAAAAAAAAAAATGGGTTTCGGGCAGTGTGTCCTGGAGGGCTGGAATTCAAGGGTGTGATTAGAAAGTGGTAAATCACTCCAGTGAATGGCAGGTTTTCCCTTAGAAACTGGAAAAAGATGTCTCTGTCCTAGGGACCTAACTGAGGGTCATTTTCACTGTGGCCTCATTTCCTTCTGGGTGAGTCATCTGGCTGTTTATTCAGTTTTTAAATCTGAAAGTCATACCCTTTTCGGTCACAGTTGCTCTGGTGACGACAGTCACAGCTAGAACACTTAAGCGAAAAGCAAATACCCTCTTTCCAGTGAGTTTCCAAGATGTGCTGAGTAAGAAGTTGCTATTGGTTACTTGTTCACCTGACTGTACTTTAGCTGTGGATGTGCATTGTTATAATTGCCTGTGGAAAAGGCCTTTCTGTTTTCAGACTTTTGTGTAGCCTTATACTGTTGTAATAGCACAGTCTTTCTTTTCATATAAAAAGTGAGTTAGAAACGGATAAAAAGAGAAGCATTTGATCACCCTTAATCAGGCCCTGGCTTTCAGTTGTCATTAAATCAGAGGTCTATTTGAAATCCGTTATTGGTAGTAACACATTCTCAGCCAGCTTATGTGATTCTCGACTTCATGTGTGATTTCATGTTTTATTTGTTCTTCATGCCCTGCTTCAGGGATGTGCTCATTGTTATGCGCCGTTTCTGGGGAGTCTCACCTTGGAGCGTGCTTAGAAAGCTGGCAGAAAACAGTATTCAGTCTGTGGGTTAGCCATGTGGAAATGACAGTGTAAAAACCAAATTGAATTTATAAGTCAAGTCCTTCATTTCTTGCTTAAGATAGTAACTGCAATTCAAAATGGTATTATTTTTAACATTTCTCAGTTTCTTTATATATGAGGTATTGAATGCTCAAAGTCAGCTAGATCATTAAACCTTTTCTAATTTCCACCAAAATTCTCTTTGGACTAAAAAAGTGTGACTACCTCAGGCTGAAAGTGAACTGAAATCTACTTGTAAAACTAGAGCTTGGAGGTGTGCATGTTCCACTTCTCTGTTAGTGGCTGGTGATTCTACATGAATGTATCTTATAAATATATATATTTGTGCCCATGAATGTATATGTATTTTCATACCGATCAGTTTCTCTACACCTACTCCTCTGTGCCTGTTTAGTCTCTCTCAAGGAGTAATATGCATGTCATGCATTATTGTAAGTAAATAAGTGTGTATGTTATGATCATATCTTACCCATATGTCACTTCTAACCTTTGTGTAAAATGTCTTTTCCATTAGCATAAATATTAAGAAGATGCCATTTCTGCTATATATAGGGCTGCCTTCAGCTAATCAGTTTTTCATGCATTTAAATAGAAATATTAGAATGATGGTAATTACTTTAGTTTTCCATGAATGATCCATCAAGACAGTGCTTTTCACTAGATGGTATTGCTCAGGGTTAGTAGGACAGAGTTCAATTGTTAGCTGGATTGGAATACCTTCAGTGTTTTGTTGGTGACTTTTTAAAGAAAAAATCATTCTTAAGTGTATTATCTTTTCTAAGAGTAAATGCACCAGTTGCTTTAGGAAGAAGAGAGTAATGTGAAGCACGTGGAGACTCAGATAAATTGTAATTAATTGTAAAATAATACCTATTTATTAAATGCTTGAAAGACAAAAAGATTTTCAGGCAGATGACAAAACCACATAGACACACATACACACACACACACACACAGGATAAATGTGAGAAAATTCATACCTTTTATCAAAATAAGACTTTTCTTCCTTTGTACAAATACTTTCTTTTTTTTTCCTACTCAATATGTCCTGTCTTTATTTTTTTTCAGCATATTAT
Organism: Mirza zaza; assembly: GCA_008750895.1. NCBI lineage: Eukaryota > Metazoa > Chordata > Mammalia > Primates > Cheirogaleidae > Mirza > Mirza zaza. Next base: position 84,439 of record VSMD01124517.1, read on the forward strand.
GGGGGTACAAGTGTTAAGGTTACTTATATTGCCCTTGCCCCTCTCCCCATATACACAAATATTTTCGCATATAAACTCAGACCTTTCTAAGGTTGAATTTAAAATAACTTGAATTGTTGTGCATTATACACATATCCTTAAACTACCTTTATTCTGCTAGAGTTAAATGTCACTAGTGAACAAATATTTAAAACTGTTGCATATTAGCGCTGTCTGGTAGCTGACGGTTCTGTTTCAGCCCTGTTTCCCCCTTTGTCTACCCAGCAGTATTTGTTTGTACCAAGATATCGAAATAATTGCATGGTTTGCTTCATTGTTTTCTAAAAATTAGCAGAAAATTGGAGAAAATGATTGGTTTGATACTGCAGAAAGCACAGTCTTTTAAACCTACAATCCAGATAAGGAAAGAAAGCTTGACACATGCTGAAAGTAGCAATATCTTTAGTTCAACAAGAGAATTGTTGAACTTAAGCAAGACAAATATATAGTCAATGAGAAAGAAAAGAAAAAATTGAAACATGATATTTTCATATTATAAAAAATCTTCCACAAAATTATGTTTGTACATGTTTCTATATACATGTATAGAAATATATGTACATTCTTGTGAAGGCATAGAATGGAACATACCAGACTGATAGTGCAGTTACCTCTGCAGAGGGGAGTAGGATTTGTGAAAAGAAGGTCAAGAGAGACTTTAACTTTTTGCTTCAGTATTGTCCGTGTTTTTGCAATATATATTTAAAATTTTAAAAAAATAACAAGTTAATGGTTAAAAGAATATGTATAAAAAGCTTGAAATGAATTGGCAACATTTCCATCTAAAAAGTGATGTTTAATTAAAGAGTTTAGAACCCTTCTTAGAGATCAGAAAATAGGGGGTCTTTGTGACTCCAGTCTATCTTTGGGATATTATTGTCTCTTACATTTTCTCAGGAAAGCTTCATGCATAAAACACTGGACTTCCCGCACACTGGAAAATTGAATCCTTCTCACAACCCCATGGAGTCCACTGGGCCAGCACAGTGATTTCTTTTTATCAATCAGGTGATAATACTGAGGCTCAAAAAGGCTTATAAGGAATCTACCCGGTTCTTATGGTCGGAAGTGGTAGAGCTGAACATCAGGGCACCCTTGAGTGCAGGTCCAGTGTGTCTGACTGGTGAGAATGAGCTTGTTTTCCTGCAGCTCAAAGACTTCCCATCTTTTTTTCATCCCACAGAATCTTTTCCACTCTACAAGGGAAGAAACTGCAGTACGATATCTGCCTCTTTGTGACTATCAACCACCAGTATTTAGTGTCATTGCATAAAGTAGTCTGAGGCATGTTAGTACAGCAGAGAAAATAATGCGGCATGAAAAGGGAAGAAAAGCACAGGCCTGTTAGCCAACCTACGAAAAATACTCTGCCACGCCTTTAGCAAATCCCAAATGACCATGTAAAGGTAACTAACTGTTGGGCTTTTTACTTATAGCAACCTAGAAAGAACATGATCTTTGGAGTCAGACCTGCATTCAAATTTCAGATCTGCTACTTAATGTGTAGAACAGGTTCCTTAGCCCAAACCTCAGGTCTGTAGGAATTAGAGCTGTGCTTGTATTTTCACTTGTACCTAATAGAATTATTGTAAGAATTAAAATAACAATTCATTCAAATAATTCCCTCAGCTCCTGGCACAGGCCAGGTGCCCACTAAAATGTTAAATCATTGTTCCTTCCCTTTTTTGCTTCCTATGTATACTTTTGTGTCATCTTCTAGCTTGCTTCTGTTCCTGCTCTTTTACCAAAAGTTGGAGGGTTTTTTTGTTTTTTTTTTTTTTTTGCTTGTTTGTTTGCTCGCAAGTATATCTGCAGACAATAGCCAAGATATGGAATCAACCTAAGTGTCCATCAGTGGGTGAATGGGTAAGGAAAATGTGGTGTGTACACATAGTGGAATATTATTCAGCCACACAAAAGAATCCAATCCTGTCATTTGCAGCAACATGTATGTAATTGGAAGTCATTATGTTAAATAAAATAAACCAGGCACGGAAAGACAAATATCTCATGTACCTACTCGTAGTTGGAGCTAAAAAAAAGTATATCTCATGGAGGTAGAGAGTAGAATGGTGTTGCCAGAAGCTGAGGAGAGGAGGAAGAGGAGAAAGAAGAGAAGTTGGTTAAGGGATACAAAAATATTTGATAGGACAGGAAAGATATTCTAGTTAATAATTTATTATATATTTCAAAATAGCTAGAAAAGAAGAATTGTAATGTTCTCAACACAAAGAAAAGATAAATGTTTGAGGTGATGGATATTCCAGTGACCCTGATTTGATTTTTTTGTGTGTGTGTATATATAGTATACAATATATATAGTGTATATATATATATACACACACACAATATATATATATATATACATTAAAATATCACATGTGCCCCCAAAATATGTACAACTATGATGTATCAATTAAAAAATACAAAAAAGTATGTTTTACAGAGCTTAAGTCTGTGGACAAACTGTTATACTTTGCATTTTTATAATGGTTTGAACTTTAACCAAGTGCTTCCATATACACTAATCTTATTTGCTCTTCTAAAAAATGTGTTATTAACTATCAGTCCTTGGTATTAACTTTCCCCTCGATCATCCAGTTGCTCCTGTGTCACCAGAATCTAGAATATTAACTCTTGGAGAATACAAATTTAGTGTCAACATAAAACTCAAGAGACTGTGTTTTATGTGCTCCCATGTTTCATGCCATCAGCATATTATAACAACACTTTGAAAAATGTTTAAGTAGATATTGGCTTTTGTTCTGATACCAAGATTTATTGGTTCAAGAGTTATTGATCATGGGAAAATCTTGGCCATTATTACGCCTTGAGGACAAATAAATCTTTATCAGCTGAACATGAATCAATATAATTATGCTTCACTTATGCACATCTTTTTCCTAACCATATTGGGTTTTCAACCAAATCATGAAATATGAGAGAAACTACTTAGGGAGGCAGTTGTGAGGAATTATGCCAAGAACATTCGTGTTTTGCAGCAGTGCCAATACAAGGTAAAGCCAAGCCTTATCAGCTCTTACCGACAGAATCAAGGTAGTTTCAGCAAAATGCAGAAGTTAATTTTTAGAGATACGAACTCAGACATATAAAAACGTCATAGGATAGCATAAAAAGCTTTCAGAACTAGAAGAGATTGTAACCATCATATCATATACTAGAACAGGCAGCTGAGAGAGTCTAGAAAGGAGAAGAAGAAAAGTTGTGTAAAGCCCAGGGAATCTGAATTTAATTTGTATCTTAGTGATTCTAATGTGCAGCTTTCAGGGAATGACTTGCCCCTTTATTTAGATACAAAAAAAAAAAAAAAAAAAAATCTTACAAAATTTCCTTCTATTAGCATAAACTAATTTTTTGTCTTTTTTTGTTTAAAGCAGCCATATCACCTTTGATGAAAACCCTCAGCTGTTTGCTATGTGACCTTTGGCCTAGAAAGGTAGTAGGTCTCTGCTAATGACTTGCTGGAAATCTACTCTCAATGCCAGATTTTCTTTTTTTTCTTTTTTTTTTTTTCAGGGTTAATGGGAAGAGGATAGAGTACTGTATCCCCCTTTTTTTTTTAATTTCGGCATATTATGGCAGATTTTCTTCCTGTTGTGTTTCACTTTGATTTTGCTCTCAAGTTCAAGTCACCAAATTCTTTTGTGTTTCAATCCTGTCATGCTTGTTTATTATCCTGCCCAGCTTTGTTTCATTTGTACATTTGATCGGCTTCCTTCTTGATCTCAATCTCAGGTGCCGAGAGAAGCTGTAAAGGATGGACCACAGACAGAAGTCTTAGAGCACCCCAAATTCACACTTTTTTACATAGTTGTTCAACACTAGATGGGGTTTCCTTCCAGCCTGTCTCTCCATTGCATATACATGCTCTTCTGTTAGGCTTTATAAAACTCAGTGCTGAAATTTTAAAAAAAAGATCTTGAACAGGATTTAAGATGATTTCTAGTGAGCACCAATCTGCCTGTCAAAACACAAGCACAACATTCATTATGTAGGAGTGTGATTCATATCAAGCATACAACTCTGAACTCTTATACACGAGACATTTTTCTTTTATTATTTTTTTTTCTATTGACCCCAAGTTCAAGCTAACTTTGTTGTTAGTGCCTTTTGATCTCAGGTTGACCTTACAGATAACTTTAAAACTAACCTGGACTTACTGTGCCTTGTTTACAAATGGGTACTGGAAGAGCTCCATGTTGTTGAAGTCTGTCTTTCAGAATTTTTTTGCCCATGGTCTAGGAAGATATAGCAAAGCAAACTGAAGCCAATCGTGGTTGGCATGATAATCTCATGGGGCGTAGTGCCTATTTCCAGGAATTCAGAAAAGAAAAAGCCAAGAGAGGTAAAGAAAAAATTATATGCTTCCTCAAAAAAAATTTTTAGTGAAAATCCTCTTTCTGTGATGTTTAGAAATCAAAGCATAGCACCTCCAACGTGGAGGGTAATCATTACAGAAACAGCCCTTAGCAGGGGGCTACTGTTTGATTACCCCAAAGCAGACAAAATACTCAGTAATGCTATAGAGAGGCACAAACCATACTTCACTGGTCCTCGAATGCTACATCTTGCCCTTGCCACATGGCGTCATGAACTGGTGCCTCGGGTTGGCCAGCAGCCATGGAGGGTTCTGTAAAGAGTCCAAGGCATTTTAGGAGAATGGCTTTACTGCTGGAGTAGCTGGCACCATCAAGACAAAATCCACAGCCAGGTTTTACAGCCATATATAACAATTCGTTCTTCGTTCTCCTTTACCTTGCTTTTGCACACAAATTAGTTTAGTCCTTTAAAAGGCTTTGTGATATAAGTCATCGTCACACTTTGACAGAGAACACCGAGGCTCAGAGAGGGCTGATTCCTGATTCTGCTGGAAGTGCAAAGGGCTGACCCTGGGCCATTGACTTACATTTCCAGTTCTCTTATCCCTAATATGTAGCTCCCTAATTTTCTGTGTAAAGTTTTCCTCTATTCTCTGAATATTTCTGTATACATCAAAAGCCATTAAGATGTTCCCCATGTCTCCATTTACCTTTAGGATGATGGTAGCTGGAATCTGATATTCTCTCAGACACATGCCCTGCCTTTCCACCTAACATCAGGCCCTTCTTGGAAAGGACTTTCATTGCAAGCACGCCACGCACAGTGGGCCTTTGATACTTCTTCACATGACGACAGTATGACATCCTTGCCAGAGCTTTTATTGACAGACATTTTTCTGAACTCTCTCTTTAGTCATTTAGTGGCATGTTTTTCCATTTGCCAACTTTAATGAACTCACACTAGGACATCACTGTGCTTGGAAATGAATGCTTATCTAGTGGTAGGGTAAAAAGAATCCACTGAGCCAGAGAATTAGATTGGAGATATAAGGCTAAATCTACTGTCACTTTGTGTTACCTTTTGGGCTTCTTTCCACATGAGAAACAAGAGAGAGAGAGAAAGTGAGAGATAGAGAGAGATCATAGAGACACTCAGGGAACTCCTGGGACTCCGGGAAGCATGACTGGTTTTAAGAGAGAGCACTGGTAAATGAGTCAGAAGACACTGGTTCCAGATGTGGCTTCGCTGACACTGTGCTGTGGGACTTTGGTGAGATCATTCGTTCAATCTCTAAATTTCCATTCTTTAACCTGAAAAAGAAGGATCAATGTCACTGACTCTGTGTGAAATCAGCCCATGAAGTGCTATAGAAATTTAAGATAAAATTGCCATAATATACCAATTTCGTGAAAACCATAATAATATATTTCCTTTGGAAATGCTGAATCGGTCTCTTAAAATATTCCTCATGAAAATATCCTTTGGTGCAGACCCACAAAACTCCCTTTGATTACTATTATCATTCTGAAACAGAAAAAACAAGGAAACATGGCATCGCATGTAACGTTCATAGATCATAGGTAGGCATAATGCCAAGGGCTGAGTTTCCTTTGTTCAACTCCATTGGATTCCTTTTCTCTCTGACTTGACTGTAAGAAGGCAGTTCCAGCATCAACTTTTCACGTATCCGCTGTGACACACCCAGAAGTTAATTCAAGCATCTGGGTCTTCCCTCACTTTTGTTCATGTTCGAGCAGTTGAATTCGTATTTCCTCTGCAAAATTCAGAGACCCTGGATAACAGTGATGACTTAATAATAGACTTTTGAGGCAGAAAGTTGAAACATGTCTCTCTTTTAAAGGCGAGCAAGTATTGTCAAAGCACTGTAGCAGAGGACAGGAGTGATTGCTATGAAAAGCCTGCTCACATCACAGGAAAACATCACTTGGATGGGGACAGAGCAGACCGGTGATGACGGGCCGTGATAAGATCATGTCGCCACTGCTTTATAAACAAAAGCTCTTCAACAAAAACCAATGTCAGCAAAAGGTTCACTTATTCTTGCTTTACTGAGCATGAAATGGGATTGAAAAGATGGTATTAAATGGATTATTAAACTGAAGAAATGATGTCTTATGATCTTTCACACCAAAGCCCCCAGTTGAGACATGCATCGTCTCAGTGAAAAACTCTCCAAAGACTCAAGTCATTTATATGGAACCTGAGCCTCTTAAATATTAGACTGGAATTTTACTTCCCATTTCCATGCTGGAATTGTGATCCCTTTGGGAAGATTATTGTTGCTTTTCAGTTGTTTTATTCTTAGGTTAACATGTAGAAAAGGAATGTTTGTGAGAATTTCTGAATTTCCAACACAGAAAACTCTTGATTTTTTTTTTATGTAGCAAGAAAGGAAAAAAAAAATTTATTCTAAAGTATATAGACCATTTTTTTAAATTTCTAGAATTTTCTTCACTATCTCTTTAATTTCCACAGGCATCAGATTAAAGCATAAGCAAAGTGTTTAAAACCTTGCTTGGCTTAGGCTTCTGAAAAAAAAAATTGTACAATAAAGTCTCAACTATTAAAAATCCACAAAACTAAAAGGATAAAATAATCACCATTTCCCATTCTTATACAATGAAAATGGGCATTCTTTTTTTTTTCTTTATTTCATCATATTATGGAAGTACAAATATTGTTAGGGTTACAAATATTGCCCCTGCCCCCTCCCTCCCCCCGATATGCCCAATCCCCTGGTGGTGTGCATCACACACGTTATGGAAGCATACACCCCTTTCCTCCTCCCCACACCTGCCTGCCCACCACCTGTTAAAAAGTTGTTGTTTTTTTTGTTTTGTTTTGTTTTGTTTAGCATTTTGGTTACATTGTATATCTTTGCCTCTCCCTAAGGAGGATTAGAGGTATGCCCTCCCCCTCCAAAATGCTCATCCCATCCCTAAGGTTGGGTGCCCCCACACACACCGAATCTCTGGTGAGCATTGCCACCATTTGAAAACCAAAGTTTAAATCAGTCAGTACCAATTTGATGGCGAGTAGATGTGGAGCCCATTTTCCATGTCTTGTGTCGCCTCACTTTGGATAACGGGCTTAAGCTTAATCCAGGATAGCATAAATGGTGCTAGCTCACTGTCATTTCTTAGGATTGAGTAATATTCCATTGTGAGCATATACCACATTTTAGTTATCCACTCATGAATTGATGGGCACTTGGGTTGTTTCCATGACCGTGCAATAGTGAATTGTGCTGCTATAAACATTCGGGTGCAGATGTCTTTATAATAGAATGTCTTATGCTCTTTTGGGTAGATGCC